>JAOXYA010091170.1:0-11087 GCA_028565675.1 Sorex palustris
CCATCCATGGTAACTCACAGTTCCAGAAGGCCAAATCTAAACGTTGGACATGGGAGTCTCCTGGTGGACAGTTCCACAATGAAATTGACCACATCATATTTAATCAACTGTTTTGCCTGACCGATGTTGCTGTTGTCCCAAAATTCCAAACAGAATCAGACAACTATCTCCTTCGTGCAAAATTCTACTTCACAGAGCAGGGAGGAAGGACTGCAAAGTTAAGAAGAGAACTCCCAGAACGACCACCAACTGGGAGCTCTTTGGCACTATTGCAGTAATATGGGAAGATGCCATCACTGACAATATCAACGAGGAATATGATCAACTGGTTCAGCACCTCCATGACTGGGCGAGGAATGCTGAGAGTGGGAAAGCCACAAAAAGACTTTGTAAGCTCTCAAGCTCATTCGCCAACATGGGTTGGTGTGATCATCAGGCAATCACTAGCTCACAAAGCAGTGCAGGGAAGTGATAAAGGAAGACCTCAAAGAGAGAAGAGCAGTTGTGTTGATGATGCTCACATGATGCAGCAGAAGCCAGGAAAAGTATTCATAATGCCCACCTGTCCTTAGCCAACGATAAGACCAAGATGACTGCCCTCTGACATCCTGATGCGATCTATCACATTTTCCAGAAGGGCAATGGAGAAGTTTATCCACTACTTCTACTCGAATCTCTTCAATAGCCATGTCTGCCTAACCACATACCAAATTCTGCAAGATAGATATGTCGTTCCCAGCGTTCTCCCTTCCAAAATCTGACACACCATTTTGTCGGTAAAGAAGAGTACAGCACCCGGTCCAGACAAGGTCAGACCCAAACACCTGAAGAATCTGCTGCCAGTACTCGTCAATACACTGGCTCGACTCTTCAAACGCTACCTGTCTTAATGCAAGGTTCTGTCCCAATAGAAAACCAATAGGACCTTTCTGTTGTACAAGGGAGACATCCATGACATCAGCAACTATCGCCCGATTTGCCTCTTGTCTGTAGTCTACAAGTTGTTTACTAGAGTCATCCTGAACAGAAAAGCCAGAACACTAGAAGGACAACCATGTGATCAAGCCAGGTTCCGAAAAGGATTCAGCACAATCGACCATATCCACATGGTGACCAAGCTCATTAAGGTTTTTTGGGAGTTCAAGATGCTGCTCTGTCTAACATTCATTGATTTAAAGAAGGCCTTTGATTTTTTTGAGACTGAAGTGGTCATCAAAGTCCTAGCCAAACAGGGAGTTCAAACTCAGTACATCAGGATCCTCTGTGAACTTTATTACAGATTCACCACCAGGATCTCACCATTCTACAAGGAAATGATCATTGACATAAAACGAGGGGTTTGGCAGGGTGATACCATTTCACTGAAACTCTTCAGTGCCATCCTCAAGAACATCATGCGATGACTGGAATGGGAAGGAATGGGAGTGAAGATTGATGGTCGGCAACTACACCACCTCCACTTCACTGATGACATTGTTCTAATAACACCAAACATCAGCCAAATGGCACAAATGCTGGCTGACTTCTACCATGAGTGTGGAAATGTTGGACTGCAGCTGAATCGCATGAAGACAATTTTCATGAGAAACAGACTAGATCCTGACTTTCCATTTGTCCTCAATGGAACGAACATCTCCGAATGTAGCAAGTATGTGTACCTGGGTCTAGAACTCAACATGACAAATGACCTGGCACCTGAACTGTGCAGGAGGAAGGGAGTGGTGTGGAACGCCTTCAAGAGCGTCAAAGAAGTTGTTAAGAGGATGAAGAACCTCCAACTCTAGGTACATCTTTTTGACTCCACTGTTTTTCCTGCACTAATATATGCCTCAGAGACCTGGAACCTACAAAAACAGGATGAGAATGATATCTGGGTCTTCCAAAGAGGAATTGAAAGAGCTATGCTTGGAGTATCACACTTCACTCAAGTGAGAGAAGGAATCTGGAGTTCCGACCTCCATCGATGATAGATGATCAGTGATGCTGCCTTGTTTGCCAAAGTATTAAAAATCAGATGGGCAGGACACATAATCTGATTTGTAGACGACTGCTGAACTCGAACCATTTCCGAGTGGATTCCAAGGGAAGTCAAAAGAACGCTTGGCCGCCCACCTATGAGATGGTCTGACTTCTTCGTCAATGAATGAACGGTTTGATGCTCTTTGTGTCCCTGGAGCAAGCAGACACCATTGGGCTACACTAACATGCGACAGGGACGAATGGAGATGTTACTGGCACCCGTTCAAGCAAATTGATGAGTAATGGGATGTCAAGTGTCAAGTGATCCCACAAATGAGTCCAGTCATTCAGTGTCTGTTCTTCTTCTTCTGACTTATTTACTTAGCATATTATTCTTCATTTCCATCCATTCATAAGCGAATTTCATGACTTCATTTTTTCTAACAGTTGCATAGCATTCCATTGTGTAGTTGTATCATTGTTCTTCAACCAGTTGTCTGTTTTCAGGCACTCATGTTGTTTCCAGATTCTGGCTACTGTGAACAGAGCTACAATGAACATTCAAGTGGAATGCCGACTGTTGCAGCCTTTATGGAAAACAATATGGGCATTCCTCAAAAAATTAGAAATTAAATTTACATATAATCTATCAATATCACTTCTGGTAATATACATCTGGGCTGCAAAAATACACACCAGAAATGACATCTGCATGACACTTACCTTGCACATGGCTGATGCTGTTTTAATCACCATGGCAAATAGCTTCCCAGGTACCACCAGGGGTGATCCCTGAGCACAGAGCCAGGAATAAGTCCTGATCAATACACCACCCCTACTCTCAGATAAACAGAATGACTTGATAAGAGGAAAAGCATGAGAAAGATTGCTTTGATCCAAATACTGTTAGCTTCACAGGAAGTAATAAGCAAGACACAAAGAGAAAGGAATAATGACATCATCAAGACAGTATTAGGAAGGGCACTGAGAATATAATTCAACCACTTACTGATTTTTCTGTTTTTTCATAATTAAGGCATAATCTGTATGTGACCATCTAGTTAGAATTCAGATAGGTTGTTTGGGGGGAGTTTAGTTGGTTTTCTTCTATTATGACTAAAAGAAACCATAAGCATATAAACATAAATATAAATATAACACTGTCCTCCCACTGTTCATCAATTTGCTTGAGCAGTCACCAGTAACGTCTCCATTGTGAGACTTGTTGTTACTGTTTTGGGCATATAGAATATGCCATGGGGAGCTTGCCAGGCTCTCCCTTGTGGGTGGGATACTCTCAATAACTTGCCGGGCTTTCCGAGAGGGATGAAGGAATCGAACCCGGGTTAGCCACATGCAAGGCAAACACCCTACCCGTTGTGCTATAGCTCCAGCCCTAAATTCACTTGTCACTTGTCATCACTTGTCATCCCATTGTTCGTCAATTTTCTCAAGCTGGTGTCAATAACGTCTCCATTCGACCCTGTCGTGTGCTAATGTAGCCCCATGGTGTCTGCTCACTCCAGGAACACAAAGAGCATCAAACCATTTGTTCAGGTTCTTGACAAAGAAGTCCAAACATCTCGGAAGGCAGCCAGGTGTTCTTTTGACGTCCGGTGGAATCTAGTTGGTAACAGCTCTAGTCCAGTTGTTGTCTCCAAATTAAATTACGTGTCCAGCCCATCTGATTTTCAACACCCTGGCAAATGAGGCAGCGTCCCACATCTCTGATCGTCGACAGATGTCAGAACTCCGGAGTCCTCTCACTTGAGTAAAGTGTGATACTCCAAGCATAGTTCTTTTAATTTCTCTTTGGGTAATCTGAATAGCTTTCTCCTCCTATTTTTGTAGGGCCCAGATCTCTGAGGCATATGTTAGTGCAGGAAGAGTGGTGCAGTTGAAAGATATGCCCAGAGCTGGAGGTTCTTCATTCTCTTAACAACTTTTTTGATGCTCTTAAAGGCGTTCCACACCGCTCTCTTCCTCCTGGACAGTTCTGGTGCCAAGATTTTTCTCATATTGAGTTCTCGACCCAGGGACACATAGCTGCTGCATTGGGAAATGTTAGCTCTATTGAGAGCAAATGGAACTAGTTCATTTTTCGTGAATATTGTGTTGGTGAGATTCAGCTGCAGTCAGACCTTTCTACAATCATAGTCGAGGTTGGTCAGCATTAGTGCCTCTGGCTAATGTTTGGTGTTATTAATATGATGTCATCAGTGAAGCGGAGATGGTGTAGTTGCTGACCATCTATCTTCACTTCCATTTCTTCCCATTCCAGTTGTCACATGATATTCTCGAGGGTGGCACTGAAGAGTTTCAGTGAAATGGTATCACCTTGCCAAATCCCTCTCTTTATGTTGATAATCACTTCCTTGTAGAATGGTGAGATCCTGGTGGTGAATCCATAATACAGCTCATGGAGAATCCTGATGTATTGAGTTTGAATGCCCTGTTTGGCTAGGGCTTTGATGACCACTTCAGTTACAACAGAATCAAAGGCCTTCTTTAAACCAATGAATGTTAGACAGAGCGGCATCTTGAGCTCATGCAAAACCTCAATGAGCTTGGTTACCATGTGGATATGGTCGATCATGCTGAATCCATTTTTGAAACCCGGCTTGCTTGTATAGTGGTCATTCGCCTAGTGTTCTGCCTATTCTATTCAGGATGACTCAAGTGAATAACTTGTAGACAATGGACAACAGGCAGATCGGGTGATAGTTGCCAATGTCGTGGATGTCTCCCTTCTTGTACAACAGAATGGTCCTGGTATATTTACTTTAGAACAGAACCTTCCATTCAGAGAGTTAGCATGTGAAGAGCTGAGCCACTGTATTGACAAGTACTGGTGGCAGATTCTTCAGGTGTTCGTGTCTGGACCAGGTGCTGTATGCTTCTTTACTGATGAAGTGGCGTGTCGGATTTCAGAAGGGAGAACGTTGGGGACAACATTTTTATCCTGCAGAATTTGGAATGTGGGCAGTTGGACGTGGCTATCAAAGAGATCTGAGTAGAAGTTGTGGATAATCTTTTCCATTGCACTTTTGGAAGATATGATATATCCATCGGGAAGTTGGAGGGCTGTCATCTTGGTCTTGTAGTTGGCCAAGGACAGGTGAGTGTTGCAAATACCTTTCCTGGCCACATCAGTCAACTTTGCTGCTCTTCTCTCTTTGAGAATTTATTATTATAAATAATGTAAATATAAATGTAAATAAGCATATAAGCTATAAAAAACTAGAAGCAGTTTCTTCCTCTCAGAGAGCCCAGCAAGCAACAAGAGTATCCATGCGCACAGCAGAGCCTGGCAAGCTCCCCGTGGAATATTCAATATTCCAAAAACAGTAACAATAATGGGTCTCATTCCCCTGACCCTGAAAGAACTCCTAATATGCCATTTGGCTACGCTATCACGCAACAAGAACAAATGGAAACGTTACTGGTGCCCAATCAATGAACAACAGGACAAGTGATTCAAGTGACAAGTGTTGGCTATAAGTAATTTAAATGTGTATGGTTTGATATTGGTTTCAACCACCACCTTCTGGTTGCTAGTGACTTCATTTGACCTGGAAGCACTCCTTTTTTTTTTGCCAGGAGCAATATTTTCCTGTGTCCTCTGAAAGTTCCATTAAAATTTCAAGATATGTCTCAGAGAGATAAAAAAAAGTTCTGTTTTAACTAAATGTAAGAAGTGTTGAATGAAACAAAGCTAAATTTACTGTGTACCTTCTTCAGAACTTTTAACAAAATGAACTACCTTTCCTGCATCCATTCGTGCTGAAAACACCTTTATGCATCAGGAAAGTTAGCATTATTGCTTGAGACAGAACTTGGACACGAGAACCCTAGGCACTCTAGTCAAATTGAAATATTAAACCATCAATTCCTGGAATCCCTGTGTGAAACAAAAATTATTACTTTTATTTCTCTGTTCATGTTGTAAAAAATGTTCTACAGGACTGGAGTTAGATATCATTTGCCAATTAGAGCACAAAGCTTTGTGTTCATATAACTTTCAGAAGCAAAGAAGATTTCCCCTGTTGTTCTTTTTATCTAGCTCAAAGCTTGTATTTACACCATGGTTATCCAATCTAGCTTTTGGAAAGCCCAGATTTGACACTGGGGAACAAATTCTCAATATTCTTGTCTTTGTAATTCTCTTTTTTTTTTTCTCATAAGATGTACCTTTTGTGAGTAATGAATAACAAATGTATGCTTCTTGTAGAAATTCATCAAAATGTTTTTAAAACACTGATTTAATATTGTATAAAATTACCTTAAAATTTCTATAAAGTGATACATACACTTTCTGAACCACGTGGCCGCTTTGCGGCCGCATGACACATTAGACACTTCCTACCCATTTTCCATAATTACCACACCATATGCAATCATATCAGACAGTAGGCAACAAAACCATACAGATAAGTGCCCGGCAAGCTACCAAGAGTATCCTGCCCGCACAGGCAGAGCCTGGCAAGCTCCCCGTGTCGTATTCGATATGCTAAAACCAGTAACAATATCAGGTCTCATTTCCCTGACCCTGAAAGAGCCTCCAATAGTTGGGAAAGATGAATAAGGACAGGCTGCTAAAATCTCAGGCTGGGAGAAATAGAGCTGTTACTGGCACTCGTTCGAGTAAATCGAGGAACAACGGGATGACAGTGACAGTGATAGAGTGATACATGCATGAAAGTAACCAAGAAAATCATGATACAAAATCATTTGAAATTTGTGGTGTATTTGGTGAACCCCCAGCACAGAGCCCCTGAGCACTTCTGTTTTTGACCTAGTCATCACAAAAAAAAATACGGTCAATTAGAAAAAGGACAAATGGACAACAGCTATATTTTAAGGAGAAAATAACTTGCATCTCTCTCTCTCTCACTGTATGAAAAATTAACTACATTGATTATATACTTAATTTGTTAAGAGAATAATAAAACTTTGAGCACAAAACATAGGTCAAATAAATACATCTAAGGAAAATACATTTTTTTCTCTTTTTTTCCCCAGTGCCCATTCTCCACCACCACCAATGATCTCAGTAGCCCTCCCACCCCTGTTGCAGGGAATTCCCTTTTTGCTATCTCAGGAAATTACATTTTAACCAAGACAAACCCCAAGACAAATAAAATAAAATAAATTTTTGAACACTTTTAAACTTTATATTAAAAATATAAAATGAAAATCAATATGTAAATCATTGGCTTTGGACAAAATAATGCTGTTGATAAACTGAGTGCTCATGTTTGTAATGCATAGAGACTAATTTTTTTTCCAAATATAACTAAGTGCACTATTTTCAGAACAGAAAATTCTAGCTACAAAATAATGCTAATTAGGTATATTCACCTTAAGGTTACCACAAAAGACAAGTTTATATCATTAAGATTATAAATATGTTAAGGAACATTTATTGTTGGCAGAAATGAGAAATTAAAATGTAAATTATTGCCCTGTTTATAGAATATGAAAAGAAATCTGGTAAAATAAATTAAAAGTACACAAACACATACTATTTAACACTGAATTCCTGCTGTTGGCTGTATTTCCCAATCGAAAAAAAAAAAAAGAAATCCACAGTGTACACAAATGTATGTATAATAACTTTTATGGCAGAATTATCTGTGGTGACTAAAATATAGATGAGTGTCTCTTCCACTACAAGACAGAAAGACTGAGGGGCTGGAGCGATAGTACAGCAGGTAGGGCGTTTGCCTTGCACGCAGTCGACCCAGGTTCAATCCCAGCACCCCATATGGCCCCCAGAGCACCGCCAGGAGTAATTCCTGAATACAGAGCCTCTCTGCATCACCGAGTGTGACCCAAAAAGAAAAATATATATTAAAAATTAAAAAAATAACAGAAAGACCGAAACTTATGGATCCCACACTCAGAATGAGAACTGCATGGAATCACTTGATCACTTGACTTCCCGTTAATCATCAATTTGCTCGAGCGGGCACCAGTAACGCCTCCATTTGTCCCTGTCGCATGCTAGTGTAGCCCAATGGCGTCTGTTCATTCTAGGAATACGAAGAGCCTCAAACCAATTGTTCATGGTCTTGATGAAGAAGTCTGACCATCTGGTAGGTGGGCGGCCATGTGGTCTTTTGATACCACGTGGAATCCAGTCGGTAACAGCTCTAGTCCAGTGGTTGTCTCTAAATCTCATTACGTGACCAGCCCATCTGATTTTTGATGCCTTGGAAAACGAGACAGCGTCCCTGATTCTTGATTGTCAATGGAGGTTGGAACTCCGAATTCTTTCTCTCATTTGAGTGAAACGTGATACTCCAAGCATAGTTGGTAGATGCAGCAGAAGCCGGGAAAAGTATTCGTAATGCCCGCCTGTCCTTTGCCAACTACAAGACTAAGATGACTGCCCTCTGACGTCCTAATGGATCTATCACATCTTCCAAAATGGCAATGGAGAAGATTATCCATGACTTTTACTCAAATCTCTTTGATAGCCATGTCCACCTGCCCACATACCAAATTCCACAGGATGGATAAGTCGTTCCCAATGTTCACCCTTCCAAAATCCGACACACCATTTTGTCAGTAAAGAAACGAACAGCACCCAGCCGGCCCAGACAAGGTCAGACCTGAATACCTGAAGAACCTGCCGTCAGTACTCATCAATACACTGGCTCAGCTCTTCAGTTGCTACCTGTCTGAATGCAAGGTTCCGTCCCAATGGAAAACCAGCAGGCCGCCTGGCAAGCTACCCTGTGATGTATTCGATATGCCAAACACAGTAACAATTGTCACAATGGAACGTTACTGGGCCCACTTGAGCAAATTGATGAACAGCGGGAGGACAGTGACAGTGAAGCATATTTTACCATAAAGTTGTTTTCACTTCAGGACCTTTTAGTTTCAATTTAAAGAAATTAGGTTTCCTATGGTGGAGGTGGGGGTGGGGTGCCAATCTAATGGAATAAAATCTAGAGAATTAGAGTAAGGTGTGCCCTAAATAATTTTTAAAACAAAGTTTCTGGTTTGTAAAATACTATGTGAATTTCTTCAATTGATTTTTTCCTAACTGATTGCCTCTAGTGGAGAAAGAGAGGAAGGCAAAGAGAAGAAAAGTTGGGCCTGGAGAGATAGTATAGGAGGTAGGGCATGTGCCTACCAAATGGCAGACCACCCTGGAGCAACCCAGAGCATTGCTGAGCATAGCCCCAAAACCAAAGGGAGAGAATGGGAAAGGGACAGGACAGGGATGGGGGGTGGAGAAGTTATGGTGATTATTTTCTTTTTAATTTTTTAATCAAGATTTTGATCTAGTTATGAGTTGAAGTTTTCTCAGGCAAATATAATTTCATGCCATATCAGCACAAATATTTCCTTATCTCTCTCAGTTCTTAGAAGTTCTATTAGGAGAAGAGAGTTAAAGATTTGAGGCAAGCCTGCCATTGGACTATCCTGTGTGCAGCATTGTAATAGCATAGTAGTTCTCAATCAAGAACCCCACTTACTAATTTAGTGATTTCGGAGATATGTAAATACACATCCCTAAGATTTTATACAATTCAATTCAGTATGGTGTAAAGTGAGTGGGTGCACAGAATCCTTATACTTTTCGGTGAACAATGGGAGGACCATGGCCGTGTAAATTCTCATCATAGAAAGTTTAAGACTTACCCAAGAGAGGGACATGCTGTCTTTCTCACCTGGTGACTTTCTTTCTGCAAGAGAAAAGACATAACATGGACTAGTTTTCAACTGAAAATTTCTTCAGGTACTCAAGAAAAGTAATTCTTTTTTCCTACTTGTATTTTTGTATTGTGTTTCTCTATCATTTTATTCACTCTGTTCATTTATTACTTCCTGAAACTCTCAGCTATTTTCAAGGAAAATAAAAGCAATCATATTCTATGAGGAATTGTAGAAATACTGTAGTCTCTGGCAGAAATTGCATTGTGTTGATAACTACTAACACATTTTAAAAAGTTGAAATTTGTGGCGACTCTTTCATTTTCCTGCTGAATTCATGCCATGAGAAATGACCTGTCTGCTCTCATTTCTCTCCATCAACCTGGGAAGTGTGGGTGAGCCTATCCCTGATGTTCAGTTAGCATATTGGATACCAGTGTATGCCACTTTGCTTCTTTTCACTTGAAGATTAGAATCTCAAGACCCTTACAAAACTAAATGCTAGTATCTATTCTGTTCAAGTATAATCTTTGAGTTGCATGAGTTTAGTGCTGACTTCACATCTTTTTTCTCTACATCATCTCTTACTGCAGATCTTAGAAATTGAATCCTTACTGATCCACTGAATCTTGGAAGTACATAATTCATTCCATGAAAACACATTTATTTTTTATTTTTTTCTTTTTGGGTCACACCCCAGCTATGCACAGGGGTTACTCCTGGCTCATGCACTCAGGAATTTCTCCTGGTGGTACTCGTGAGACCATATGAGATGCTGGAAATCGAACCCTGGTCGGCCATGTGCAAGGAAAATGCCCTATCCACTGTGCTATAGCTCCAGCCCCGAAGACACATTTAAATGATTTAACATTGCTATGCATTGAGGAAGACAATAAGGGATGTTTGTTTTCTTCAAAACGCTTTAAGTTATTATGTACAACTCTAATTTAAAATATTAATGCAACAACAAAAGACAGACAAAGAAGCAGAAAAGAAAATGGGAGATAGTAATATCATTTGGGGGGCAGTATTATTGTAAGGCAAAAAGAGAAACAGATGTGAGTAGTGTGTAAAGAGAGGTCATTCATTTTTAATAAAAAAGTGATTATATAAAAGAGAAATAATTCAAGATAGAAAATAGATGTAAATGATTGGATGTAAGAAGTCTGTGAGAGGTTAAGTTATTAAAGAGAAGAACATAGAAAACCAGATATAGAGGCAAAGGGTTCTTTAGTGTGAGATATGCAAATCTAAGGTTTTTGCACTGTTGAGAATGTTAAAACAAAAAAATACAAACACTGTCCTCCCGTTGTTCATCAATTTGCTCGAGTAGGCCCAATAACATCTCCAGTTTTTGAGACTGTGTTTGGCATATTGAATATAATATCTCATGATCACTGTCATCCTGTTGTTCATCAATTGCCTCGAGCAGGCACCAGTAACGTCTCCTTCTTCCT
>JAOXYA010091210.1:0-11086 GCA_028565675.1 Sorex palustris
TCTCCATTTGTCCCTGTCGCGTGCTAGTGTAGCCCAATGGCGTCTGTTCGTTCTAGGAACACGAAGAGCCTCAAACCTCATGTTCTTGATGAAGCCTCATGATCTTGATGAAGAAGTCTGACCATTTTTTTTAATGTCCTGGTTTTGGCATATCCGTTGTGTATTCGATATGCCAAAACCAGGACATTAAAAAAAAAGAAGAAGAAGAAACACTGAAAACAGAAAAAAAAATAGCCACACTTTGATTCTTTCTTTACATACTTGCATTTTGTCAATTCCTCTTTGTTTTTCGGGGCCACATCAGGTCGTTCACAAAACCTGCTTCTGGACATGGTTGTGGGTGTGTGCTGACGTGGTCTAGGGCAGATCCTGGGCAGCCTGCATGCGAGCCCCCACTGCAGCACCCAGAATTGTCCCCAGGTCCTGACTCACTCCTCTAGTAAGGCCTGTTCTGGGGTCACAGAGAGTGGACAGTGGGAGAAGCGCATGCTCTGCACGTGGCCAGTCTGGATTCTGTCCTGCTATCCCATATGGCTCCCTAAGAACCACCAAGAGTGATTCCTGAGTGCAGAGCCAAGAGAAACCCCTGAGCATCTCCCAGTGTGGCCTGCAATAAAGACCTGTTCTCCACCATCTCCTCCTCCCAAAATGTTGAGGAGATCGTTGGATGATCATTTGGAGGAGATAGTTGGGTGATAGATTGTTTCCTCCGAGGTGAGGAAATTGTCTTTGAAAACTTGGGTTTGGGTTAGAGAAACGGTCACGGTCAAGGTCCTCCCGTTGTTCATCGATTTGCTCGAGCTAGCCCGGAAACATCTCCATTGGAGACTTTGTTGTTACTGTCTGGCATATCGAATATTCTCTGTAGCTTGCCAGGCTCTCCGAGAGGGGCGGAGGAATCGAACTCGGGTCGGCCATGTTGGCTGCGT
This sequence comes from Sorex palustris, assembly GCA_028565675.1. NCBI lineage: Eukaryota > Metazoa > Chordata > Mammalia > Eulipotyphla > Soricidae > Sorex > Sorex palustris. The sequence goes on from JAOXYA010091210.1 coordinate 930, forward strand.
GCAAGGCAAATGCCCTACCGCTGTGCTATGGCTCCAGCCCACAGGGTTAGAGAAACAAACAAAATATTCAATTCAAAGGCCAAAACTTCTCTCAGAAATCACTTCTACTTATACATTTTTAACACTATTCCCAGAGTGACACCCAAGGGCCTGAGTCTATAGGGCAGGCCAGGGGGCAGGAGTGGGTGTTGCTGGACTAGGGCTCCAGAGACAGATGGACACTTGACAGATGGACAGGTGGAAGGGTGGATGGGCAGATGGACACATGGACAAATGGATGGGTGGATGGATGAGCAGAAGGATAGATGACAGATGGATGCATGCATGGACAGATGAAAGAAGGGAGGGATGGACAGACGGGTGGCAGGATGAACACATGGACGGGTGTGGTGTTCACTCGCAGAAAGCCCTATGGGCCAGGGTTTGTGTGGAGCAAGGTGGTCTCCCTGGGCTGACCTGATACTGAGGCCATCCGGGCCTGACCACGCATACTTACACGTTCTCCTATTTCTCAGTGAGAAAGAGATTCGCAGAGGAAGCAGCAGCAGCACCAAAGAGAAAGAAGCAGGTGCCCAGGGTGGGCCCCTCAGCATCTGAGTGCAGCTCAAGTGGCCCAGCAGAACCCCAAAGAGCAGCAGAGTCCACGAGTGCCCAGGTCAGCAGCGAGGACTGTGGGCACCTGCAGAGCCGCGACCTGTGTCCAGAGAAAGCTCGATCCGGAGGAAGCCAACTCCTTCTCATACAAAAGCCACTCACATCTCTCTCCTTTCAGGAAGAGAATACATGGGCTCAAGAACAAAGCGAGCCCCACAGAAGCACAGCATATGGCGACCCGAAGGACCCCCCTGATGCAGCTGGAGCACAGCCCTGCACCCCCAGGCACCCCCCGTCACCAACCTTTGCCCCGGATCCATCCTCGGCAGCCACAGCCCAGGTGCGTTAGGCCCCTGCCCAGATCCTGGAGTCATGGCGGGAAAGTCTGACCATGGCCTTGAACTGAAGTGAAGTCGTTCTCCAAATGAGATTTTCGGCCATGAGAATTCCTCCAGCAGGGCCCAGCATGCCAGAATTTCCCCCTCTGCCTCGCTACACGTGTGTCTCCCTTCTCTCCTGCTACATGTGTGTCTTCCCTACATGTATGTCTCCTCTCTGTCCCCTGTTACATGTGTGTCTCTCCTCTGTTGCAAGGCACTGGACAGAGGCAGCAAGGGGAATCCGTGCTTGGGATAAGGGCCTCCGAGCACGATATTCTCAGAAATGAAATGATGAGTCTTATCCAATGTTAAGAAGAAAATGACACTTTCAGGCCAAGAGAAGGCGGCGTTCCCAGAGCTCAGCTCTTCCAGAAACATCTGCAGCCAACCTGACTCCCATGCCTGTTCAGAACCCTCAGAAGCCCCTGTCCATCTGCGGCCAGACTGAGGTACCATCTCCCATGTCTGATATATGGGGTTACCCAAAGTCAAGAACCCCGACAGTTCCCACTGCACACAGCTTCCCTCTGGGAGGAAACACTCACCTATGCAGGTGAGCTCCGGGCTGATCTGCAACCTCAGCTTCTTCGGGGTCATGGCATCAATACGGTGGGGGTGGGGGGCGGAGATCAGTGGATCCTAGTCACAGCAAGGCCCTTTGGGAATCCTGTGCCCCTGGGGAAGAATCTCCTCTGTTCTCTGCAGGGTCCGCGTTCAGCTCCTCGGGCAGCCAGAACTCCCCTGGAGGCAGTCTTGCTCCATCCCCCTCCTCCAGCTCATGCAGCTGCCACTAGCAGCCCCTCCACCCAGTCACCACCTGTGACCCACCACTCACCAGCCCAGAGCTCAGCCTCCACCTGGCAAACAGGTTCTGGTACCCCATCATCATCCCAGAGGTCATCTTCTGCCCAGGTACCACGTACAGGCCCCCACTCATCAGTCCAGAGCTCATCCACCCCCCAGAAACCACATTCTGCTCCCCCCTCATCATCCAAGAGGTCGAGCTCCACCCAGGTACCACATGTTGGTGACCCACCATCAGCCGGAAGTACAACCTCTGCCCAGGTACCATGTCCTGGTCCCACCTTGACAGCCATAAACACTACCTCGGCCCAGGTACTGCGTCCGGGGCCCCCATCATCAGCCAGGAGAATGGCCTCTGCCCAAGTATCATGTCCTGGTCCCGCCTCATCAGCTGGAAGCAAGACCTCGGCTCAGGTACCAGGTCCTGTTCTCCCTTCATCAGCCAGGATCAAGACCTCGGCCAAAATACTATATCCCGGCCCCCTCTCATCAGCCGGGAGCACGACCTCTTCCCAGGTACCACGTCCTGGTCCCTCCTCATCCACCGGGAGGACGACCTCTGCCCAGGTACCACGTCCTGGTTCCTTCTCGTCAACTGGGATATTGACCTCTGCTCAGGTACCATGTCCTGGTCCCACCTTGTCAGCCATAAGCATGACTTCGGCCCAGGTACTGCATCCGGGGCCCCCATCATCAGCCAGGAGAAGGACCTCTGCCCAAGTACCATGTCCTGGTCCCGCCTCATCAGCCAAAAGCAAGACCTCGGCTCAGGTACCAGGTCCTGGTCTCTCCTCATCAGCCAGGAGCAAGACCTCGGCCAAAATACTATATCCCGGCCCTCTCTCATCAGCTGGGAGCACGACCTCTTCCCAGGTACCACGTCCTGGTCCCTCCTCATCCACCGGGAGAACGACCTCTGCCCAGGTACCACGTCCTGGTTCCTACTCATCAACTGGGATATTGACCTCTGCCCAGGTACCATGTCCTGGTTCCACCTTGACAGCCATAAACACGATCTCGGCCCAGGTACTGCGTTCGGGGCCACCATCATCAGCCAGGAGAATGACCTCTGCCCAAGTACCATGTCCTGGTCCCGCCTCATCAGCCGGAAGCAAGACCTCGGCTCAGGTACCAGGTCCTGGTCTCCCCTCAACAGCCAGGAGCAAAATCTCAGCCAAAATACTATATCCCGGCCCCCTCTCATCAGCCGGGAGCATGACCTCTTCCCAGGTACCACGTCCTGGACCCTCCTCGTCAACTGGGAGATCGACCTCTGCCCAGGTACCCAGTCCTGGTCCCCCTCATCAGCCCAGAGCTCATACCTCATCCCTTCTCCATTTCTTCTCCCCAATGACGTCGCTTGCTCCTCTGCCATGTCAGCCCTGAAATCCCGCCAGCGGAGGATGCTTCTCCTGTCTCAGGGTCATTGTTCTGTGCTCTGGGAGCAAAAAAATGGGGGTTCCAACTACAGCCCTTGGGCCCCCATACCATTGGCACTGGGACCACAGGGGCTGCCTCTGCCACTCAGGGTCTGAACACAAATTCTGTCTGCCCACAGCCTGGATATCTTGGCATCCCTGCCCCAACCTGGGCATCGCTCTGGAATCCAATGTCCAGCTCTGACCCAGAGCTGCCTTCCCCGCCCTGCCATACACACACACAGCCGTGTCCACAGTGCTCCCACCTCCTTGTCCCGTGCCCGGGCTACTGGGGATGAAGACCTTATCCTGCCATGTCAGGAGTCTTGGGGTTCTGTGGCATGTCCTGGCATGTCAGCATTGGGGTTCTGTGGAGGAACGGACAGCCGTTCCGTGCATGACACACTCACGGTGCTGCTTGCCCTGGCCGTCCCCTCCAGAGGATTGGGGGGCTGCCGCTGCTCTTCAACCCAGGGTCTCCTGGATAAAGGGGTTTGCCTGAGGTCTGGGGACACCAGCTCTGCAGTGCTGAGGGAGGTGATGTGCTGATATGCAGGGCCTTGGAACATCTGGTTTGACTCCCACCTTCTGACCCTCTTTACTCACTTCTCAAAAGATCTGAAAATGCAATTCTTGCTCCTCATCATGCAACACACACTTCACAACACATGCCAGGCCAACCAGGGTTTGTGAGAAATGCCTCCCTCTAGGCTTAACCCTTGTGAAAACAAAACACTCCACTTTCCAAATTCAGAATATGGGAAACAAGGAAAGAAATCCCAAGGGCCTCAGGGTTCTCACCATTTCCTCTGCTTTCCTTGGCTTTTTCCGCGTCACCATCTCAGCCTCAGGCCCCGGGATGCTCGTCTCTACTCCTGGAGTCAAAGTCGGTCTCACTGTCTGGCCTTCCTTGACAGTCTGCGTCCAGGTTGGTGGGCACTTTCCAAGAGGAGGGCCAACAGGATCAGCACAAGGAGATGCAGGTGCTGGACGTGACCGAGCCCTTCAGGTACCGCGAGGACCGCACTATGTTCCATGCCATCGTAGCCATAATGAACCAGACACAGAATCAGATCGTCCGTGTGAAGGTCTTCCATGAGGGCTTCAAGACAAACTTTCTTCTTGGGAACATTCTGGTCCTCTCAAACTACATCGGCCACAGGGGTTTTGTGGAAGTGTACAAATGCACCTCGGTGGAGAAAGTGGGGTACAAAGAGGTCCCTGAGTGGCTGATCAACATGGTCACAGAGACTCCAAAAATCAGTCACCTGCGCCAGGAAGCCCCAAACACCGTTGTGAACGGGGTGTTCCTGGTGTCTAAGGTAAACCCATGTCACAGTTTTGTTATATTTCCAATGCAGTCTCAGAATTGAAGAGCTTTGGGATGGTCTGTTAGCTCACTTCATGGGAGCATGAATGGTGCTAACTCAAGGACATTGAATCCTCATCCCTCACTGTTGTTTTGATGACTAAGGGTCATGCACTCGCTTGGCCACACAGGGCTACTTGGGCCCAAGTCCTAACCACAGGACCCTGGACTTTAATCAGAAATCTGAGCATCACCAAGACCAGAGTCAGACTCCTATACAGCAAAGCAAGAGTTTTGCAAAACCACTCCATCACCCCCACTGCCAGAACCACAAGTTGTTGTGGTTTTTCCTTTTTGGGTCACACCCAGCAATGATCAGCAGTTACTTCTGGTTCTGCACTCAAGAATTTTTTCCTGGTGGTGCTCAGGAAACCAAATGGGATTTTGGGGATTGAGCACAGGTTGGCCAAATGCAAGGTAAATGTTGCCACTCCACTGTTCTATCACTCCAGCCCCAGAATCACAAGTTTAACCTGTAGTCAGTCAACTAAGTTCCTATTCACAGGACTCATGGGGTCCAATAAGATGGGGGAGCCCTCTTCAGAGCAGGAGAAGCGTCTTCCATGTTCTCCTCTGAGGACGTGTCAGGCCAGTCCCTCAACCCCCAGCCTTGTCTTCCCATATCCCATGAGGACCTGTCCCTTGCCATGTGAGATCGTTTCTTTCTGGCCTCTGGAAGGGCCCGAACACACATCTTTTGCATAATTAGTGAGGAGGAGCTGGGATCAGAACAAAGGGACCCAGGTAAGAGGCTTGGCTTGGGGGGGGGGGTTGGAGAACGAGGAGTAAATCAGAGAAGATGACAGAGAAACAGAGGAAGTCACCACAGCCTTTTTTCCCTGAGACAGAATGGCATGAATTGACTTTCTCTGGGCTCCCCACAGCCATTTGTGCCCAGCCCCTCAGCAAATGTCAGCCCCTCACCCATAGTCCTTCAGGAACTTGCAGACACACACCTGAAGAAGATAAAGTGGGAGTTGGAGCGATAGCACAGCAGGGAGGGCATCGGCCTTGCATGCGGCCGACCCAGGTCAATACCCAAAATCCCATATGGTCCTTCGAGCACCGCCAGGAGTAATCCCTGAGTGCATGAGCCAGGATTAACTCCTGTGCATCACCCGCATGACCCAAAAAGAAGGAAAACCACTAGGGGTTCAAAACGGGGGGATTCTCCTCCATAAAATAGTTGAAGCTCAGGGTGGCCCATCCTCAGCTGTGGAGACATCAGTTCCTCCCAGGGTTCCCTGTCATCGGGCGGATGCCCATTCTGTCTTTCAGAAAGTTGTGCGGCACCCATGTGTCTATTACGAGGTCCAGGATGAGACAGGCACTATGCAGGTGGTGGTGTACGGACATCTGACCGGCATTCCCTGTGAGAGAGGCAACAGAATCCGACTCATCTGCTTTGAGCGAGGAGAAGACCAGGATGAGATAAGATCTCTGGTGCACAGTTTTCTCAAGGTGGTAATTTAGGAAACTTTATCCTTCCAAAGTAGAACTTTGAATCTTGATATGGGGCCAGAGAGAAGGACCAAGGGCTGGATCACAAGCCTTGGGAACAGATCTCAAGTTTGATCCCTGGAAACACCCAAGCACCAGCAGGCCCAGCAATGCCAGGCACGAGCCAGTGCCGAGAATCATGTTCCCCTGAGTACTGCTTGGCCATCCCTAAACTGTGAGGCAGGTACTACAGCACTCCATCAGGGCGGTGAGCCCCACTCCATCCTTGCTCTTTTCCTATTCCAGATAGAAAGGTTTTCCTTTAGCCCTAAGTGTCACACCTGGCAGTGCTCGGGGGCCCCTTCTGTCTCAGAGCTTGAGACTTGCTGATGGGGCTTTGGGACCTGGAAGTCTTGGGGACAGAATCCAAGTCTCCCGCAGGCAAAGTTTGTGCCCAGCCTGCTGGGCCACCACCCAGGCCCGAAGTAAAGGATTTTAAAAATTATTTTTTGTCTCTTTGGATCAAGGGTTCTTCCTAGCTCTACCGTCAGGAATTACTTCTGGTGGTGCTTGGGATGCCTGAGTCTTGGGACCATATGGGATGCTGGGAATGGAGCTCCTATCAGCTGTACACAGGCAAACACCCTGCCTGTTGTACTATAACTCCAGTCCTAAATTTTTTTAAATTTTTAATTATTTTTAGAGCATTCGAAAGACATTCGTGATTGAATTTCAGCCACACAGATTTCTAACGCCCGTTCCTCCACCTGTGTTTGTTTCCCAGCTCCCTCCCATCACCCCCACCCCCACCCTCTGCCTGCCTCTTGTGAAGGCCCTTGAGAAAATCTTAATCTTGGTGAGGAGAGGGACCTCTGAGGGCACTTTGGCAGCGAGATGCCAACTATTTGGGCATTTATCACAGCAACAGTGGCAGAAGCTTGGGGTCTCAAGGCACCCGTATTCCAGTGTCACAGAGGAATGCAGATGCCAGGCCTCAGTCTCCTGCCTCTGAAATGAGAAGAAACTTCCCTCTCAGGATGCTGACAAGAGCTCCAGGGTCCCTGGGCACCCAGATCACCAAGCGCCACCTCTGGTGGGACCCACAGCAGATGGGGGTCCCCATCACACACTCACCGAGTGAGGGCCGGGGATGACCTAACACAGCAGAGGGTATTCAGTGCAAGGAGACCCACCACAGAGCACTAGGGCGCAGGCACCACCCCTGCCCCGCCCCCGCCCTCTCCTCAAGCCCCATCCAGCTCCCATGAGGCCTGACCCTCTCCCACCTTTCCGCCCAGTCGGACCCCGCCCCCACCCTGCTCAGGGACCTCAACAATACAGAGGGAAGGACAGCACCACGTGGGGGCCAGGCTCTGAGGGAAGGAAGGACACACGTGGACAGGGACGGAGGAGGAGACGCTCAGGTGTCCTTCCACTCCCCAAGGTGATCTAGGACAGGAGCAGCACAGACATGCCAAGCCCACGTACTCTGCTGACCACAATGCTGACCACCACGTGGACACTGACCACAGCAGCCCCTCATGCTGAACACAACGCTGACATGACACTGACCATGGTCTTGACCTTGATGCTGACAGTAACACCGGCCTCGGCACTGACCGAGATGCTGACAGTCACACTGGCCGCGTTCCCTGGGCAGAGGGACCACAGCAGAGTCGACCATCAGCTTGGAGCTCAGCACCTCTCAATCTAGTACTGAATCCCATTGCTTTTTTTACAAATGAAAGCCTTTTCCCTTTGTGCTTGTATTTTTCTCTGCATCCTGCGTTTGCTTCCATCAAGCTCAGGAAGTGAGTTGAATTTGGGGGCGATGCTCAGGGCTCCGACTCTGTGTGATGAATCACTTCTGGCTCAGCTCGGGAGACTATTAGGGGAGCCGGGGATTGAACTTGGGTCAGCTGCCTGCAAGGCAAGGGCCTTGCGTGCTACCTGCCTGCTCGCACTCCTGCTTCAGGAACTAACTTGGACTGAAATTCCTGTGCTAAAGGCGAGTATTTTGGGCTGGACCCATAGCATAGTGGGAACGACCTTTGCCCTGCACGCAGCAGAGCCGGGTTTGATTTCCAGAATTACATAGGGTCCCTAGAACACTGCCAGGAGTAATTCCTTAGTGAATGAGCCTGGAGGAACCTCTGAACATTGCCGGGTGTGATCCAAAAAGCAAAAAATAGTAAGTAAATAAATAAAAAATAAACAAGTGTTTGGTCTCCTGGACAAGAGTGACTGGAGGAGGCAGCTGATGCCCCCAGTGGTCACAGGGGCAAATAGACGGGGGCATACTGGGTGTTGCACAGGGCAGAGGGGGACATGGTGAGGGGGTGGTGCACAGGGTGGAGTACCCAGGGAAGGGGGCAGAGTAAGGGGTTTGTGAGGGGCACAAGCTGAGACCACGGCATAAGCGGCACAGGGTTGAGGCAAAGGGTGAGGGACACTATAGCACCAATAAGAGCATTCAGGTCTGTCCAGCGGCCACCTCAGGGTCAGAGCATAAATCATAAGTCCTGGGGTTCTCTGACTAGGAAAGACCTCCTGCAGGTTGCAGCCCTGAAGAGGTTTTGGGGGACGCCCACATTCCCAGGGACCCTGGGGTGGGAGAACAACCCCATGTGCAGGGAGCAGAACCATCAGCAGGCCTGTCCTCCCGCCCCACGCAGACAGAGTCTCCCCCAATAGACAGGAATGAGCGGGGGGGGGGACACACCAGCCCTGGAGGGAGGGTCCCCCACGAGGACCCGGGCACCAGAACCAAGCAGATGTCCTCAGCCCAGCCAGCACTGACACGAAGCGCGGGGGATGGGGCCAGGCAGGATTTTGCAGATCCTCTGCCCCAGGAAACCGAAACTCCTGCCCCAGCTGGGAGGAGTCAGCCTCAGTGGGGGAGGCCAGCACTTGATCTCAAAGCTCTGCCCAGCCTGGTCCAGCTCTCTCTCCCTCTCCTCTGCCCTGAAACGAAAACCCAGGCCTGCTGAGCCCACTCTGCTCCTGCCACTTTGGCCATCCTCAGCCACCACCACCTCGGTTCCCCTCAGGCTGGGAGACCCGGGACCCAGGCACCAGAACACACGAGAGGGTGAGTCCTGCCAGAAGTCTCGAAGCCAGAACATGGGGGGAACTAACCCTTGTCCTCCTGGAGGAGGAGGGCAGAAGAGAGGGGCAGGGGTTGCATCACTCAGGGAGGGGCAGAGGGGCTGTCTCTGCCCCACCCCACCTAGGGTCTCACTAAACCCTCCCTCTCCAACCAGAGCAGAGCCAGAGAGACCCAGTGAGCATCTCCCGGCCCCAGGGGGAGACTCTGCTTGGAGCAGACTGACCTGGGCCTTTCGGGAGGCCAGAAGCTCCTTCCCACAGGGCCACTTGTCGATCCTCCGGGAGACCAGAGGACCCTTTCCTGAGCACGGGGTGAGGGTCACCCCAGTAATGGGCAGTTTTCTGGGCTCTGCCCAGAATCCACTTTGAGCCACACATTCAGGTAGTTCAGTTTCATTTCTGCTTGCAGGAAGCAAATCTTACAACCGTGTCAACCCTTAAACCTCCTGCAGATTCTTGTGGGTGCATTTGAACAGGGACTCAGCTTCATAGGATTGTCCCCTGGGTCCATCCCGATTCTCCACTCTCTGTCTTTCTGTTGCCATTTGCAAAACTTCATCTGGACTTTAACTTTCTTCCTCTGCAAAAGGGTCTCAAAACTTTCTCTTTCACAGAGGCTCACTTCCCGTTCTTTCTCTCTGAGCAGGACTAGCACACTAGCCATCTGAACTCAGCCCCTCTCTTGCTGATGAACTTGACCTTGTTTGCCTTTAAAAATGACTTTGACCTTGTTTGCCTTTAAAAAATACATAATAGTGAAGCAATAGCCCAGTGGGTAGGGCATTTGCCTTGCCCTGATTCAATTTCCAGCATTCCAGCAACCCACAAGCAACGCCAGGAGTAATTCTTGAGTGCATGAGCCAGGAGGAACCCCTGTGCATCGCTGGATGTGACCCAAAAAGGAAAATAAAAACGCCTAATAATAACGCCGTAGCAAAGAGTCTCCCATTGCAGGCTTTGCAAACCTTCTGCCTTTTCACCAATTATTTCTGCTCTTGCCATGCAAAGGTCCTCTTGGCTGGCTCTAAAATCCTCCTCTCAAGT
>JAOXYA010091219.1:0-11086 GCA_028565675.1 Sorex palustris
CAAACACAGTAACAACAAAGTCTCCAATGGAGATGTTACTGGGCCCACTCGAGCAAATCGATGAACAACGGGAGGACCGTGATATACCGTGATATAATTTTTATTCCAAATGCCAATGTTGTTATCCATCTTAATGCAGAGTGAGGAAATGCAATGGACAGACACTAAGTGAAGCAGGGGGATCTTCCCAGACACTGCTGTTGACAGCACACAGCAGATATAAGAATTGTATCGAGTGTTACAAGGGCATACTCACCTCATGATGTGTGAAAGCTTGCAAAGATTATAGTGACCAAACAACGTTAGTTACTGAGATAATGAATTAGTTATGTATTATCTAATTACAGTCAACAGACACCCAACAGCGTTTCTGCAACCACAACTAATAGAACCATACATTTTATTTGAGGTTGCTCCCAATTTTCTGATTGGCTAAAGGAAATATCAGTCTCTCTTAGAAGCATGAAAACTCAGGATTCTTATATCCCTCTGTATGCAGACCCTTTTTAGTGACCTTCTTAATCCCTGATCTTAGTTATAAACCATTTTTGATATTTATATAGCCATGCCAAACACAGTACCAAGAAGTCTCACAATGGAGATGCCTGCTTGAGCAAATCAATGAACAATGGGAAGACAGTGCTACAGTACGACAGTGCTACTCTGACTTATTTTCACTAGCACAAACCCTACACATCTTTTTTTATCTCTCCATTTTCACTTCTTTGTAACTTTCTATTTGAAATCCATTTCTTATAGGCAATAGTGAGTTGGTTGATTCTATCACTCCCATATCTCAATTTTCATTGTGATATTTGGACTATTTCTATTTACGTAATTGTGGTTAGCTTTTAAATTTACTGCTTAACTTTTTATTTCTAATCTGTTCCATCTGGTTTTTCTGTTCCACTTCTCTACGTTCTCCTTTGGATTAATTGCATTTTATTGTTATTACATTTGATCTCTTTAGTTGTATTATATTGAGGATTATTTAGGGTTCATAGACTGTGTCTTTATCTCCGTCAGTCTTCAAGAGATAGGATGCCATATTATAACTATTAAAAGATCCTCCAGCAATATACCACTATTCCCTATTCCCCAAACTTTGTACTGCTGTTTTGACGTATTTTTTATTTCTACATATTGAATAGTCCCATTTTGCATTGATTTTATGTTTGCTTTAAGTAATCCTTTGCTTTTGCTCTTTTAGGGTGTTTTTTTTAGCTGTGCTCAGAACTTACTTCTGGCTCTGTGCTTAGGGGTCATTCATAGAAATGCTCTGGGTACTGATACTGGTAAATATGTGGTACTGGGGACTGTCCCCAGGTTGGCCACATGTAAGGCAAGTGCTTTACCAGCTGTACTGTCTCTTCTTCTTTTGTTTTGTTTTGTTTTTCTTTTTGGGTCACACCCGGCAATGCTCAGGAGTTACTCCTGGCTTTGCACTCAGAAATTACTCCTGGCGATGCTCAGGGGACCATATGGGATGCTGGGAATCGAACCCTGGGTCAGCTGCGTGCAAGGCAAATGCCTTACCCGCTGTGCTATCGCTCTAGCCTCAGTCTCTTCTTCTTCAAGGTGACTTCTTTCTATGACTTTCTCTTTCTAACAATTTTTATTGCTTAATTTTATATTTGTATCATTATGAAATAATTGCTATAATCAGCCTAATTACACCCATTACCACAATAATTACTGCTTATTTTCCTACGATGACAGCCTTTAAGATCATATGAATTATAAGACTGGCCTGCTAGAGACAAAAGCATTAGTATACTGTGTATTTAGTATACTGTGTTGAAAAGTCTTTGTTTCGTGAGATATTTTCACTAGGTATTGAATTAGAAGTTGCCACATATTCTTTGTCCAACATAAAGATGTCTGCTGGCTTAGTATGTTTCTGATGATAATCTACTATCATTCTTTGGGTCTTTTATATGGCATGTGGTGTTTTTTCTAGTTAAATTCAAACTTGTTTTAATTGTCATTTATTTTTTTAAGTAATCTGCTTATGATGTGCTCTGTTATCTTTTTTTTTTTTAAGTTTTCTGTGCTTGGATGTTTGCTAAGCTTCTCTTGGATCTATGATATTCTAGCTTTAATCAAAGTTGGAACAATTTCAGTCATTACTTTTTCGAATGTGTTTTTCTAGCACACTGCCTCTCCAGGGATCCCAATTACATGTTTGTTCAGGCCCTGGAAGAAGGTCAGAGCGCTCAGTCTGTCTTTTCCAAGGACTTTATTTTCAGTAGTTTCTTTTGCAATGCTTTCGAGTTCATCTTTTTTTTTTTGCCTCTGGAGTATTAAATTGGTCTTTTCAATGAATCTTTCATCCATAATCCTTTCTGAAAGTTGACTTAAGATTATTTTTGTAAGTTCTAGATATTTGCTAAGCTGTGTCAGATTTGTTTTATTGCTTTTGAATGCGTGAAATTGATATTTATTTCCTTATGTATTAATTCTCTGATATGTCTTAATACCGGGAAATGTTTATGAACTAATTCCCCCTCTTTATAGGCCATATTTCCCTGATTCTTTATTCATCTAGTAGTTTTTTTTTAATCGAATGCAAGACGATGCCTTTGCTGGATATTTTTGTATTCCTAAAAATATTCTTGAGTAAGATACTTAGAAATGATCTGACCCTTTTGAGTCATGCTTCCAAGCTTTATTAGGTGGGAGGAGAATAGTATTTTGTTTATAGATGAATTTGTTCTATGATGAATGCAAGTCCTTTTGCTGTGAACTCTACAAAGTAGCATGAATTACCATGAAAAAACCAGAAAACTCACCTATGGTTCATTAAGTTGGAATACTAATTGACTACATGGATAGATACAGGAATTTTCTAGGGTGCTACTTATTGGGGTGTCAAAAAATGTGTAATCAAGATACATGCATAGCACTGAATGTAGCAATGTAGCACTGTCCTCCCATTGTTCATCAATTTGCTCAAGTGGGCACCAGTAACGCCTCCATTGTGAGACTTGTTGTTACTGTTTTTGGCATATCAGATATGTCACTGGTAGCTTGCCAGGCTTTGCCGTGCGGGCGAGATACTCTCGGTAGCTTGCCAGGCTCTCTGAGAGGGACAGAGGAATCGAACCCGGGTCAGCCACGAGCAAGGCAAATGCCCTACCTGAGATAGCACAGCAGGTATCACTGAATGTCAACTTGTCAAAATAAAAAGCACATTTAATATCAAATATATTACACTCTATAAATTCTCAAGTGATTAAGTGATAAATTCTCAAGGAACGTAGACCAAAATTTCAATAGTGAGGGATATAAAGTGATTTTTCATTATCTTTTAAATATTCTTGTGACTTGATTTTAATAAATTAAACACCTTTTAAAACTTAAAGCTGATGTAAAGAAGAATGGCAATGTTTTGTGGGGGAAGACTGAGCCTTGTAAAATGAAGGAGTAGAAAGCAACGTTTATTGGGTAGTTGCTATGTGCTGGGTCTTTCAAAGACGCATCATTCCGTTATTTAATTTGATCAGTTTAACAACCCAATTAAGAAGCCCACTTGCAAAGAGGAAAGTATGGTTCATGGTAGGACACCCTCCCACCCACTTTATCTTAAATCCATCTTTGGATCTCAAAAGAGAATTCATCCGGTGAGAAGGAGTTTTTAACATCAAAAATTCCTTGGCAGGATGGAGAAGTACCAAAGGGATTTTGTTTAAACTCTGCCTAATTAGGAGTTGCCACTCTGGGTTCCAGAATTTCCATCTACAGAAAACCAAACTGAGGGATCAGAGAAACTACACACAGGTTAAGGCACTTGCCTTGCATGTGGCAAACCCCATTTGGTCCCTGCCACCACAAGGGCATCTCCAAGCATGGCCAGGGGTCACTCCTGAGCACAGAGGATTACCTCCTGAGGATTAGTTCCTAAGCACTGCCAGGTATGGCCTAACCCCTTGTCTCCCAGCAAAGTGAAGGAAGAATCACACAAATCCAGAATGCTCATGTGACGTGGAAGGGAGTCTGACTAAGACCAGAGAAGGTGGCTCAGAAAAAACTCAGGAGATCTAGAACCCTGGATGGCAGGTGGAGAGTGGGAAGGACACTGCAGTCCTGTTCTATAGCCTGTGTACAACGTGGGAGGACTAAGGCTGCTTTGTCTCTGAGGTCAAGGGCCACTGATTTGATGCTAAGGGCAAATCCTCCCTCCACGCTCCTCCCAGGCCACAGGTGGGTCAACTGTGTGGAATGAATGGGGTAAAAACAGCAGTTTATCCAGGGATCAGGAGTCTCGGGTAGTTTCTTTGTGGAGGATGTGGAGGTCACCAGCTCACTTCACCTTTGGTGTCAGGTGGTTTGTTCATAAAGCCTGCTTTTGTTGTTGTTTGTTTGTTTGTTTGTTTGTTATCAGCAATGATCAGTTGTTCGTGCTGACTTTGGACTGCATCTCTTGACCTGGAATGAAATGTGTTTTTTTTTTTAAATTTTATTGAATCACCATGAGATAGTTACAAGCTTCCATGTTTGGGTTACAATCGCACAATGATCAAACACCCATCCTCCACCAGCACACATTCCCCACCACCAAGCTACCCAGTATACCCCCTTCTCCACCGTCCCCCTACATCCATGGCAGACAATATGGAATAAAACGTCTCTGGATCATTTCCTTCAAGCTGAGGATGATGTTTCTGACACTCCCAGTAAGACCTCCTGGTCCAATTGCAAGGGGACCTGGAGGTGAGATTAAGAGTTTAGTCAAGATCAGACAGATACTGTAAGAATTAAGACACTTGCTTTGCAGGCAGACAGCCCTGGTTCTGTCTCCAGTACCACATCACCCCTGAGCACCACCATGAGTAACTCCTGAGCCAGAAGAAATTCATAAACGCTGTCCCCCTCCCCCCACTGCAATGATGTATGTGTGAAAAAAAGGCCCAAAATTGAGACAGGAGTTCTGCTGAGAGTGGCAATCACATGAGAGACAGCCTTCATGTGTGTAAACTGTCTCCAAACTTAATGTGATTTTATTCATGTGTATGTGTTTGGCAGAGGATACCAGGAGCTGTGCTCAGGGTTTACTCCTGGCTCTGCACTCAGATATCATTTATGGTGGTGTCAAGGATCCACCCTCAACTCAGCCCCCTATAAAGCAAATGCCTTACCCAGTCCATCCCTCTAACCCTTGATGTCATTTTCCTTTTTAATTTTTTGTTTTGGGGCTATTCCAGGTGGTGCTTAGGGCTTATTCTTGCCTCTGGACTCAAGGATGACTCTTGGTGGGCTTGGAGGACTATATGGGGTGCCAGGGATTGAACTTGGGATGGCCGTGTGCATTGCATCTACCTTCTGCACTGTCAAAAGTACCTCCTTGATACCATTTCAGTGTAATCATCTAAACTCTTATTTGAAAGAGTTATGGATGATGGCTGGTTCAGAGGAAGGTTACAGATCACCTCCTGAGTATCCTCACCCTTCATCATGTGTCCTTGTGCCCCATAGGAAGCAAAATAGCTGAACCCCCACCCTACCCCACTCCGCCTCTGCCTCTTATAACGAGCTGGATTGAGCCACAGTCTCTGTCAAAGGTCAGGTTCCACATTTCATTGGGCTCCCTTGTTACGACCCATGTGATTCTGAGACCATTGACTGAGTGGCCCCTATGGGGTTAATTTCTGCCCATTGAAGCACTATTATATTATACCTTCAATGTAGAACCAAAGGGAAGTCTTCTGGAAACTGGACTAAAACCCAGGCACCACCATTAGTGCTCACTTGTTCAGAAACCTCCAGGAAGACCCACTGGGAGTGGTTTTTAACACATGTGCACTCCAAGCTTCTCTCTACTTAGAGCCAAGAGCAGCGGATCTGGGAGGAGATGGGAAACACAGTCTTTCCCTCTCTCACATTTGGAATCCTCTCCCAGGAGCTATCTCCAGCCTGAAGGGGGCAGATTTTATACCGAATTCCCCGGGCCTGCCTGGTTTCCCAGCAGAAGCAAGATGGAAATGGGAAAGGAAGATGCTCTCTCGAGGAGTGGCTATCTGTGAGGTAAGTGGTAGGCACTTAGCAGGAGTTATTTCACAGAAACTCAAAATAGACCAGGGTGGGGAGGTGTGGAAGTGGGCGTCGTGGTGGAGTGGTGGAGATTGGGTGAGACTGGAAGCTCTGAGAAATCACAGGTTTCACAATCAAAGAGTTTATGAAGGAGGAGAGTCAGGATGGACTCCCTGATTTAATGGATGGCAAATATGTAAGCACTACCTCCAAGATAAGTGTATGTGTTTATAAATGCCATGAACTAGCCAACAGTCAGCAGTGTGGATTTTTTTTTCACATCACCCAAGCTTTATTTTTTTTGTTGTTTTTATTTTTTGTAATGGATCCCTGTGAGGTGCAGTTGCAGACTTACAAACTTTCGTGATTACGTTTCAGTCATACAATACTCAGTACCCATCCCTCCTCCACCAGTGCCCATTTCAGCAGTGTAGGTGAATTAAAAGAAAAAAACACCCTCGGAGCCTTATATATTTATTTATCTATTTATTTATTTTGGGGGTCACACCTGGTGGGTTGGAGGATAGTACAGCGGTAAGGCAATTGCCTTGCACACAGCCAATATGGCCGTCACGAGTTCGATTCCTTTGCCCCTCTCAGAGAGCCTGGCAAGCTACCGAGAGTATCTCGCCCACGCAGCAGAGCCTGGCAAGCTACCCGTGATGTATTCAATATGCCAAACACAGTAACAACATGTCTCACGATGGAGATGTTACTGGGCCCGCTCGAGCAAATTGATGAACAACGGGAGACCGTGACCGTGACCATCACACCCGGTGATGCTCAGGAATTACTCCTGGCTTTGCACTCAGGAATCACTCCTGGCGGTGCTTAGGAGACCAGATGGGATGCTGAGAATCGAACCCGGGTCAGTCACGTGCAAGGCAAACTCCCTGCCCACTGTGCTATTGCTCCAGCCCCCCTCAGAGCCTTATCGATGGCCAAGACCATGCACAGAAATCTCCATTGCCTACAGTGGGAGTCATAAACGTCTTTGGGGGCCAAATGTTCACCCCAACATACAGCTGGCTAATCCATCATTCACTCCAGGAGTAGAAGAAAGAAGCAAATTGATATTGTCTCACCTGCCGTCTCCAGGTTCAGTTGCGGGATGCACCTCAACACTAATGGTGCTGGGCTTCCTCAAAGCGCTCCAGGTAGAGGCAAGGCCACGGGCCAGTGTGCATGGTCAAGTCAGCAGTGATAGGCTAAAACGTAGTAACAAAGAAAGGATGTGAATGGCAGGCACGTGAGCCAGACAAAGGCACCTGCTTTCACTTCTGGGTGGAAGCTACGAAACATGTTGGACTTCACAGGCACATAAAGAGAGAAAGGTCCATCCATTGGGATAATAGTAGTTGGCCATGAACACTCTGGAAAAGAACAGAGTATTGAAAGTAGATAAAGGGAGATACGTGATGACCTTTCAGCATCTGCATTGCACATCATAAATGCCTAGAATGAGAGTGAGAGAGAGAGTGAGTGAGAGAGAGAGAAAGAGAGAGAGAGAGAGAGAGAGAGAGAGAGAGAGAGAGAGAGAGAGAGAGAAGAGAGGTACCTTCCAGAGGCAGGTGGGGATGGGGGATGGCTTGGTGGGAGGAACCTGGAGACTCTGGTGCTGGGAAATTACACTGGTGGAGGGATGGGTGTTGGAGTATGACTGAAACCAGTCATGAACAGCTTTGCAATGCTCTAGCTTATGGTGATTAAATTAAAATAAAAATAATTTTAAAAACAAAATAAAAATAGGACAATTCTAGGGGCTGGAGTGATAGCACAGCAGGTAGGGTGTTTGCCTTGCACATGGCTGACCTGGGTTCGATTCCCAGCATCCCATATGGTCCCCCAGCACCATCAGGAGTAATTTCTGAATGCAGAGCCAAGAATAACCCCTGAGCATCGCCGGATATGACACACACACAAAAAGAAATTAAACTAACACTACCAGACAGAAGGAGGTGACTCGAACTTCAAAGAAAATCAACAGAACAGACCATCACTTTACATGATCCAATGTGATAAATGACTCCAGAGTAGTGGTTAAAACTCAGCTCCAGGTAAAGAAAAATACATGTCCATGATAAATGAGCCAATAGGAGATCTTAATAAAGAAATGCAAAATTAAACAGAAATTTTAGAACTGAAAGATTTAAGAGCTAAAAAAAAAAATTTGAAAATTACCAAAGAGTCAGTTACTGGGCGAAAATTACCAAAGAGTCAGTTACTTTGAAAATAGATTATCAAAAAGTGCCCAGTATGAAGAAAAGAGAGAAATCAGAGATGTTGTGACCCGGTTAGCACACACAGAAGTCTCATAAGAGAATGGGGGGGATAGAGACAGTACAGGGGTTAAGTTGCTTGCAAGCATGGGGGTCAACCAGATCCAGTCCCTGGCAGCCACTGTGCCCCCCAAGTACCTCCAGGTGTGCCCCCCAAACAAAGGGGAGAATAGAATAGAAAAATATTGAACAAAAACAATGCTCCTACATTTTCCAAATATAATCAGACTTGACAGAGACTCGAGGAAGTACCAAATTGAAGAAAAGAAAAGAAAAGAAAATCTAGGCACACGAGAGCCAAAATATTGGTAACTAAAGATTATGAAAGTCATGAAACCAGCAGAGAAAAAAAAATGCATGCAAATTCTCATGGACTTTGGGGCTGGAGCAAGAGTACAGAGTAGGGTGCCTGCTTTGCATGCAGCCAACCTGAGTTCAATCCCTGGCACCATAGAAGGTGTCCGAAGCCCTACCAAGAGTTATTCCTGAGCAGAGCCAGGAGTAAGCCCTGAGCACCACTGGGTGTGGTTCCAAAAAAAAAAATTAAAACAAACAAAAAGATTACCATCTGATGAGAAAACAAACAAACAAAACAAAAACAAAAACAAAAAAACCCATAAAAAATGTCTCAAACTTTTCTCTCTTTTTTTTTTTTTAGCTTTCTGGGTCACACCCAGCAATGCGCATAAACAAAAATATTTTTTAAATTTCTTCCTCCTCCCCGCCTTTTGAAATTTCTTTAAACTGCAGGCTACTTAAAAAAAAAAAAATTAGTGTCTGGAGCTGGAGAGATGGCGCAATGGGCCAGAGCACGCAGGAGGCCTGGGTTCAATCCCTAGCACCACATACTGTCCCACACTGGGTGTGGCCCTGAAAATAGAAAAGAAAAAAAAAAGCAAAACCAAAAAAAAAAAACCCACACTCATGTTCTGTGGATTAAAATAATATAGAAAGCAACCCGTAGGACAACTTTGGAATGAAAAAAAAAAATGGGAACAAGGGGCTCAATGATGTGGCTCAGTGGCACATCTGAGAGACATGAGGAGGAAAATTCAATCTGCTCCTCCCCAAAGTAACCCACATCATCAAGAGCAATTCCCAGGGAGCATCATAACCAAGTGTATGACTCTGGGCTCACTACAAATACAACAAAGAGAAGGAGAAATGACGGGGAGACCCGCAGGATTTTAGATCCTGAACTGGCTGGCTGTCACATACGTTTATCTTTGCAAATGTCCCTAAGTTGCTACTGACTGTAGCTGCATCCTTGAAAGGCTCTAGAGTAGTGAGAAAGAATTGCAAGATGTTCCTGGCATTTCCTGGAACTATCTCACAAGGTTTAGAGGCTGGGGGCGTATCTCAGTGATGGAATAGATGCCTTGCAAATAGATGCCTTTCAATCCCCAGCACACACTAAAAGTAAGAAGCGAGCTAGAGGGTTCAACAGGGACCATTTATGCAAATCAAAATGGGAAGATAGGGAACTGTCAGTTGGCCTTTGCTGGAACCCGAGAAAATGCAGATCCTGCGCAATGTGTCCAACCGCAGTACTTGGAACCTTTCTCATGGCTCATGGTGTCGGTTGGGGAAGTCATCCGGCTGAAGAGGATTTGTGGGACACTACCAGTGACACAAAGATTTCATTATTATCACCAGTTTCCAGTACTTTGGCCAAAAGGTTTACAACTTGTAGGAGCCCTCATAATCAAAGAAAATGAGTGAACCCAGACATAAAGAAGGGAGATTAGCAGAACCTTGTCAACAATCAAGCTGATGATTTGGGGGGTTTGTTTTTGAGTCATACTTGGCAATGCTCAGGGGTCTCTCCTGGAGACCACATGGGATGCCAGAGATTGAACCTGGGTAGGCTGCATACAAGGCAAGCCTGCCACCTACTATGCTATCTCTCCAGCCCCTCAACAATCATGCTAATGAAAGAAATTGTCACATCAATTTTTTGAGATATTTATTGCTGACTTATAGCTACCAAACTCCTGAATTCCTTGACTTTTATATGATTATTAGGACTTAGGGTACTAAAGCTCTAAATTTTATACGAACTATCACATGCATTAAAATATATACAAATTACAATTTTTAAGAAGATACATTAAGAATGATTCAGAAAATGATTGAAGGGCTGGAGAAATATTATAGGAATGAGGTGCTTGCTAATCCTTCATGGGGTATGCTGTATTAATTCTACGAAGACAGTGACATGGTTGTGAGTGTTATGTTGTAAACCATAGGAGAAGCAGGCCAGGGAGATAGTATGGTGGGCAGGGTGCATGCCTTGCATGCAGCTAGCCCAGGTTCAATCCCTGGCACCCCATATGATTCCCCAAGCCTGACAGGAGTGACCCCGTGCACAGAGCCAGAAGTAAGTTCTGAGCTCTTCCAGGTGTGACTGTAAAACAAAAACAAAAGAAAATATAATAAAATTCTAAAAAATATTTCATTTACTAAAAAGAAAACAAAAGTGACATACATAAATGCTTAAATTCAACCTTATCATTAGCTGCATTTGATATACATGGACAAACCACATCAGACAAAAGCTTAAGTATTGTCAGACTGAATAAAGGAGCGAGACCCAAATATATCCTGTCTACAAAGGAACCATTTTAAAATATAAAGACCATGTAGGTTGAAATCAAAAGATTAGAAAAAGATGTATCAAACAAATAAGCAGGCATAAGAAGTATAGAGGCACTGCAGAAAGTATCAGGGATAAAGTATACTTCAGACAATGAGTACGACCAGAAAAAAGGGAAATT
>JAOXYA010091229.1:0-11086 GCA_028565675.1 Sorex palustris
GCCAGGGGGGGGGGGGTGGGTGGGGGGGGGGGGGGGGGGGGGTTAAGTTAGGGAAGGGAACACTAGGACAGTGGGTGTTAGGGAAGGGAACACTAGGACAGTGGGTGAAGGGAATGGTACCTACCACACAGGCAAGCTGGGACTGGGAGGGAAACTGGGGACATCGGAGGAAGGTAGTGGCACTGGTGTAGATATCAGTGCTGGACCGATGTATGCCCACAACTTAATCATAACTATCTTTATAACTGTGATTTAAGGCGATTCAATGCAAAATAAAAATAAATTCAAAATGGCGGACCAGGGTTGGTCCATAATCCACTTTGTGAGATTCTGAAGTTCCGTTCACCCCCTATTTAGTTGGGACATGAGTGAGTGCTCATATGTTCCAGCCACAGTAATCCCCCCCATCACACTCACCCTCAATCCCATGATCACACCCCCCACCTAGTTTTCCCCCAACCCTCACCCCCCATCATTTCCCAGCCACCCCTATCAGTTCCAGACTCACCCCATCCCTCCTCAAGCCCCCTCCCCTTCCCCACCCTTACTCGATCACTGCCACCCCCAATCACTCCTCAAACCCTCTTGGATCATTCTCAAACCCCTTCCCCTACCTGTCCCCAGCCTCTGTCCAAGGTAGGCTCCCAGATATCACTCCAGGTGTCTTGGGGAGTGACTTTACCCTCTTGCTCTCCTATGTGTTTTCCTGTCACTCACGATATGGGGCTGGCCTGTGCAGAGAAACTGAGGCAGGGGGCTTTAAACATGGAAGGAATGTATGAAGGCTGCTGTATTGCATGGATGGCAAGTCTGGACTGTAAAGGGCTGAGCTGTGGCTACAGTCTCTAGACAGGCTGTCTTCTCCCCTGGGGACACCCGGAAGTGGTACTCTGAAGGCCTGCCCATGACCGACCACAGCCCAAGCATGTGGTGCCAAGTTCAGGCCGTGCTCTAGCTTCTAAGGACCTCTTGGGACCTGTGCCCAAGGCCACCCATATGCTCGGGCCCTGGGGTCTGGGGATCAACCCCTGCCAGGAGGTGTTCTCACAGAGGACAGGTCTTGGAAACTTGGCACCCGCCTGGGCCAGGCCTGCGGGGCTTTATTTGTGGGCATGTGTGTCTGGCAATGTTCCATGCCCATGTTTTCCTGGGAAAGTGTGCAGAGGCCTGAGGGCATGGGTGGGTTCATGATCCTCGACATCCCAGGGTGTCCCAGGAGCCATCCCAACACGGGCACCCCAGGCTCATGCCGAAGTGCACGCCCAGTGAGGATGCCCGGCCAGGACTGTGGGTTCCATGCAGCCATGAATCGGCCAGAATCTTTTTACTTTCTTTTTCCCTTGGTGTCTGTTGGGGGTTGGGTGGGAAATCGATGGTGCCCAGGGCTTATTCTCAGTTCTCTAGTCAGAGATTACTCCTGATGAGACTTGGGGGACTGTATGTGGTGCTGGGTATTGAACCTGGGTCGACTTCACGCAAGGCAAACAACTGACCTGCTGTGCTATGCCTCTGGCCCTCAAAGCACTTTTCCCGCTGGGCCTGGTGCTAGGCTGCACATTGCTCCTCCGAGGGGCCACTGGGCACTGAGGAGGCTACAGGGAGGCTGAGAAGGGGGTGTCCCAAGTGTCTGACATGGGCAACTCGATTGAGCTTGAAGCTATTTCCCTCCCTTTCCCAGATAGAGGCGTTCCAGTTGCTTCTCGGAGGACTCTTTCTTGAGGTGGGTCTTAGCAGCTAGCCCTCTAGAGCTAATGGCTTGGCACTGTTAGGGTCACGCTGATATCCATCTCTGACTCTCTGGTAGAAAGCCCCGTTCCAGGGCAATGGATGGCCTTCTTGTGGCAAGATAAAGTCTGTCCCTTGGACCTGTAGGCAATACAGTCTCTAAGCCTGCCTCGCAGTGTCATCAGAGCCTGGGTACAGACAGGGAACAGCTATGCTAGGACAGCAGGCACACTCTAGGGGAACATCGATGGAGGGGGCTGAGAGTGGGATTCTTCTCTGGCTTCCCCTGTGTGTGCATGTGTGTGCGCATGCAA
This sequence comes from Sorex palustris, assembly GCA_028565675.1. Classification (NCBI taxonomy): domain Eukaryota; kingdom Metazoa; phylum Chordata; class Mammalia; order Eulipotyphla; family Soricidae; genus Sorex; species Sorex palustris. The sequence goes on from JAOXYA010091229.1 coordinate 2,040, forward strand.
ACACACACACACACACACGCTTTTGAGAATGAAGGGATTCCAGGAAGCTCCCCCGCCATGTGCACTGGTCTTAGAGCCCCGACTCCAGTGGCAGGGATGTGGGTGGGTCTCAGGAGGGAGCTCCGACTAACACCAAGTTTGCTTATTTGTGTGTCCATGTGATTCTTCTCAGGGGACCTCCTGTGTGGTATTCACGAAGCCCGGGTTCCACACACTATGAGAGCCATTCAACCAGTCTGGAGGGTTTGTTGCCTTCAGGGACTGCAGTGGGGTGGGGCGGTGTGTCAGAGTAATTCCTGGGCAGGCTTAGGGGTGCCAGTGTTTGGGGAACCATGCAGCGATGGGGCCAAGCCTGGGCTTGGCATCCTTGATTCCTCCCTAAGTCTTGAAAGGAAAAGATTCTGAGCTCAGGTTCTGGGAGTCCCCTTCGCTGGGCTGTCGGGAGGAAGAGTACCAAGGCCTGACTTCTAGGTGGCGTCTTTTGCCCACGGGGCTTCTAGCAGTGGGTTCCCTTGGAGCTGTGGGCTTCTTCACAGCGTCAGAGGCCTGCCATCCGGCTGAAAAGACAGATAGAATCAAAGAATGCCAGGGGAGTCATGTTCCACAGCCCCGAGGGCAGTGTCCTGCTCCCAAGACTCCAGAGTAGCATGACAGGACTGGGCTGGGTAGGGGCGTTGGATCAGGGCATGCCATGTCAGCGCAAGATAGCTCACCTCTGTTTCCTGACCTCCGCTCCACATGGTCCTCTCCCACACCCCAAGTTGCTGCCAGTGTTCTCAACCATCTAGGAATTAGCCAGTGTCAAATTCCTATGTTGGCTTCCTCTGGCTGAACCAGGTTTAGAGGCCCTGGGCAAGCCACATCTGGCCAAGTTGTGGGGCCCTGGGCATCCAGCCCACTCTCCTTCCTGGTGTCCCATCCTCATTGGCAGAGCCTGGATCAGCTACAGGGGTCTCAGTTTACCTAGGAGTGGGGCAGCACACAAGAGCTGTGAAGGGGTCAGCTGCCTGGGCACGATTGGGCTGTTTACATGGGGGTGGGGGAGTGTTTCTGATGGAGAAGGAATCTCAACTTTGGTCCATATTGTGGCCTCCATTTCACGAGGAGGCTGAGGCACGTGTGGCCTATCCAATGTCACTGGGATAGGAAGCCAGGGAGCTGGAATTGCATTTCACTTGTTGAAACTTGGGGACTCCTGGGACCTGCACAGCCTTGTGGCTTGGCTCTTTAGAAGCAGGGAAGAGGACTGGGGTCTCAGATGAAGCAACTCTGGAGGGCATTAAAGAGCCTCTGAAGTTGGCAGCTATGGGATTTGGGGGACTGTGCGTGCAGAGGGGGCACAGACTAAGGGGACCCCCAGCTGTGTGTGTGTGTGTGTGTGCGCGTGTGCATACCACAGTGCCCCCAGCCCTGTGGCCCACTTGACTCCTCTCATAGTCTTTATTATGTCACACCTGAAGGTACTTAGGGATCACTCCTACCTGGTGCTCTGAGTACTCTGTGGGGCCAGCGATGGAACCTGGGCTTCCAGCATGCAAAGCCCATGCTCAGCTTCTCTGAACCATCTTTCCAGCCAAGTTCTCTTTAGCTCTTTCAAGATGGCAGGCAAGTTTCCACGGGAAGCCCCACTGGCCTAAGCAAACTGAATTTCCATGAAAAGTCTGGCCCTCCGGGCCAGCTATCTGCCTGAAGCTGCAGCCCTCACCCCGGCTAGGCCACCAGCTCCCTCCCTCCGGCCCACTTGCCAAAAGGCCTAGAACTTCAAGGCCTAGCACACCAGCCGGAAGTCAGCAGGGCCCCTCAGGAGGTGTCCATCCCATTCCAGAGCTAAATTTGGCAGCGGAGGAATCCCAGGAATTCCTCAGGCGCTTAAATTCCACCTTTTTTATTTTGGGGTTGAGAAAAGAAGGGGCGGAAACTGTGAAACTCAAGCCTGACCCTGCAGCCAAGGGAACGAGGAAAGATGCCAGCACCCCGGTTTGGGGCTCAGGGTGCTTTTCTCTGGAGCCCTGGAACCCCGTGCCTGGGGCTTGGGCCCTTCCTCTGGCCCAAGGCTTGTAGGAGCCGTCCCAGTGGGGCCCATGATGCTAGCCCTGCGGTTCCTCTCAGCCGTCCTGCCTTCATCCTTAGGCCCTTATGGGGGCTCTAGCTTTTTCTGGGGCCTGTCGGTTCACTCAGGACCCTGCTCCCTGTCACCTCTCCCAACTCAGCAGGCTGCCGACTGGGCACTGGCTGGGGACCTATAGGACACAGCACCAGCATGCAGTGCGGGGGACCTTAGCTTTGCAGGGAGCCCACACAGGGGACATTGGAGCAGCCAGCCAGGACAGTGCCCTCCCTTTCACCAATGGGCATGGACTGTGCGGGTCACAGGGGCTCAGGCAGGACGCTCGTCCCTGTCCCCCATAACTGGGAATGGAGGAGGGGGATGAAGAGTAGGGGGGGGGGCGCCCTGTTTCTCCCAACACAGCTGCTAGTGCCAGCCCTCAGTCATCACTCCCTCGAATGCTCACCTTCTCCTGAGTAACCGGCCTCAGGCAGCCCTTCTAGAGAAGCACTGGTCAGTTGTCCCTCCCCGGCTGGTCTCAGTCTCTAGCCCCCTGCTGGAAGTGCCCTTCTAGCCCCAAGCACCCAGGGGCACCAGGTTGCTTTCTGGTACCCAGCAGGATGGCGTTCAGTACCCAGGTCTGCCCGGTGGCTGCTTCCAGTCCAGTCTGTTACCTTGACTGTAGGGGATACTCAGAGGGACACTTGTGCCTGCTGTGTGGCAGGATGGTGGCACCTGACTCAGAACTTCAGTGTCAAGTGAGGGGACAGGCCCCGGGGGCATCCTTGATCCTGAGAACGGTGTGACCCTCCAGGCCTCCCAGAACCCACAGGGGAGGGTGGCATGGACTAGGGGCGGGGACTTACAAAGTCCTCCAGGGAATGGCCTTCCTAGCACCAGCATAGGTTACAATCAATTTCCAGATAATACCTGCCCTGAAAGGCAGATTGGTGGCTTGCAGGTTCATTGTAGCCAAACTTTAATTAAACCCTTTAAGACGCAAACCTGCCCTGCATTATCCTGCTAATTGACCCGACCTGGTGAAAGGAGGGCCGAGGCTGGGACTGCAGTGAGTGCGTGTTAATAAAATTTATTTCTGCGGTCTCGCCCAACTCCCTATTATGTATTCAAGAAATGTGTGGGCTCCAAGCCAGTCATCACAAAGCAAAAGTAATAAAACCTCTGAGGAGCTCCTTCCCCCACCCCCACCCCCGCCTTGCCATTCTGGGCTTGGTCCCCGTGCTGGGGGTGGGCGGTTCAGGGGATCCCAATGGAGGCCTCTCCCCCACTCTAGCAGTGGGGATTTGGAGGTTCCCCACTTGCTGAAAGTGGCACTTTGTCGGCATCCCCAGTGCCAGGTCATGTGGCTGGTGACAGGCAGAGGTGTTCCTGCCTAGCATAGACAATGTGATATGGTTTCCAAGAGGTGGGAGGGACAGCCAGAGCCTCATTCTCGAGGATTCTGCCAGGAGCCAACAGGGTTGAAACCAGCACAACTCTTTAGCCTTCTGCCCTGGTGGCAGGGACCCTCCTTCAACCCCAGACCTGGCTGTCCCGGTCTGTTGCTGCCACCATGTCTGGAGTAGGGGTCTCCGGCAGCCAGGCCAGGCTTATTGAGTGACTGCTCTCAGGTCACAGTGCTGCAACACTGCTCAGGCCTCCCCCCTCCCCCGAAGACCTTGGTGCCCCTGCACTGAGCTTGGGACCGAAATTCCGACCAGGCAGGCCTCTGGGCTAGGGGTTGGAGGGCTCTGTTCAGAGGGATCTTGGGAAGCTCACACTCACCCCTCCCTTGAACTGCTTCTGTCCCCTGTGCTGGCGTTGATGGAGCGAGAGCATCCACGGACACATCAAGGCTTCGTAAACAGGAAGAGAACTGTGCGCCTCGGGGATGATAGCAGACACTCAGCCCCTCGGCAAATGATGCCGGCCACAGCAGAGACCAGCAAGCGCCCAGGCCCTGCCTTGCTCACTGCAGGAACAGAAATGCCTAAAGGGCCACTTGGCAGGTGCTCTAAGAGCAATGTGCGCAAAGCACTGTGGGAAGTCGGGCAAGGGAGTGACTAAGCCTCCAGCGAGTAAGGAGACAGTAGAAAGGCATCTTTGACTACGAGCCAGGAAGGGGGGGCAGGACCAGGAACTGAGTCTGCCAGCATCTCATCTTGGACTTCTGCCTTCTAGAATAGCGAGGGAGGAACGTCTGTGGTTTCAGTGCCGCTGTCTGTGGCATTTCGTTACAGCGGCCTGTGCCGCTTACCACAGGTGCACATGCTTATACACAGAAACGCAGGCCCATGAGTTCTCATGGTCGCACCCACAGAGACACATGTGTCCAGAGGTCATGCACACTTCCATAGAGAGGGACATATGCAGGTACACAGATACACACAGGTACGTGCATAGGCACGCACACATATGAACACACATGCGCACATGTGTGCACAGGCACAGAGATGCACCTACTTATATGTGGCAGCATGCTGAAGCACACAGGATACACATATTGCCTCCCCGGCCCCGCTTTGCAGAGGAGGCCCAAGCTCTCCGCTCCTGAGAGGACAACTCAGGGTGGGGGATGGGAGCGCAAGCTACAGGCAGGGGAATGGCCTTGAACTGTCTCTGTCATGCTTCTTCCAGGACTGGAAGGTCTGAGGGTGTCCCTGGCACACTGGCCTGTGTTCCTCTGCCTGAGGAACAGTCCCCAAGTCCTCTTGGCCAGTTGCCAGACCTGCTCATCAGATGTCCCCTCGATGTGGGCACTGCCTGCCTGGGCCAGTGGCAGCTTGGTTCCTGGGTGGAGCTAGGGAAGTCCATCTCCCTTCTGGGCCTCTAACCCTCCACCTTAGGTGTTTGCTACAAAGAAATGATGGTAAAAAAAGTTGCTCAACCTGTGATAGTGGGGTGGAAGAGTGAGTTTTGAGGCTCAGGAAGTGCTTGTGTAGAAGCTTCAAGATCCTGTACCAACAGGCAACCTTGTGGATGTATCAAGTGCTAAGTGGACTTTTGGGCACAGGGTCAAGTTCAACTTGTGTCTCTGCCTTCACGACAGGTTGCTCGGCTAGAGGGCACTTCTGGCCGAGACTGCTACGTTGGGGTCTAGAGTTCCTGGTCAGGCTGAGGACCCTCAAGAGAACATGGAGTCAGGGAAACCTGAGAGAGAAACAGAAGGCTTGAGATGGAGGAGGGATTTCATGAGCGACCTGAGGGATCAGAAAGGACAGGTGGTCAGGTTGGAATGACATAGGAAGGGTGAGGCACCCAGGAATACTGAGCCCTGGAGAAATTGGAAAGGGCAGAAACTTGGGTCCCCTGAACAACGTGAAAGAAACACAGCCCACTGACTTCCTGGCTTCAATCCTGGGATACCCACTTTCAACTTCTTTTTGTTTTGGGACCACACCCAGTGAAACTCAGGGGTTACTCCTGGCTCTGCATTCAACAATTCCTTCTGGTGGTGCTCAAGGGACCATATGAGGTACCAGGGACCGAACCCATGTTGATAAGTGCACTCCCCACTGCACCCTATCTCCGGTCCAGCCACTTGCAACTTACGATTTCCAGAGCAGTAAGGGTAGCCTTGGGGGGTTGGAGTGATCATAAAGTGGAGAGGGCTCTTGCCTTGCATGCAACCGACACAGGTTGGATCCCTAGCACCCCATAGGGTACCCTGAAATTGCCAGGAGTAACCTCTGAGTGCAGAGCCAGGAGTAAGTCTTAAGAACCCCGTGTGGACCCCCAAAACAAACAAACACAAAAGTAAGAGTAGCAATGGGTTCTGTTGTGAACCCGTAATTTGGAAAGGCAACAGCTCCAAGAGAAGGCGATGGGTCTTCCACCATCACATTGGGACAGACACTGCACCAGGGAACCCCACCTACACTTTCAGGGTGTGACCTGGTTCTTGGGGATGCAAGAGTGCTCACCATGACTCCCTTTTTTTTAGATCAAACTTTCCAGGACCTCTTTGTCCTGCAAGGCCCAGCAGAAATGCGTTGGTTGGGAAGGCCTTGTGGGCTCCTGGCTCCTCCTCGGCTGCTGGGTGTGTCGAAGGGGGTACCATACAGGCCCTGTGACAGATGCAGTCTCCAGGTCCGCTTTTTTGTTTCCACCTACTGAGTTCATCTCTTTCCCGATTTCTCTGAGTTAGGCCGGACTCCCGCTCCAGACCGAGCAGTCGTGGAGGCCCCAGGATCCTTGTCAGGGCAGATGACCCCATTTCAGTCAGATGCCGGCAGGTCTCTGCTCCTCACACCCCTGCAAAACCTTGACTAGTTGTGCTCAGAGATTCTGCCATCAGGATCCTGTGCCTCAGAGAGGGACAGAGCTTGACCCATGGTCACTCAGCTTGCTCTTCCTTCTGCCATGACCATTAGCTCTGGAATGTGGCACAGCCTATTTAATAGTGGGCACCGGTGGAGGGGATCCCTTCAGCAGCCCGCGTCAGGCTCCTTCAAGGTGGAACCCATTGCTCCTACTGCTCCGGTACACCTTACTTCCCAGCTACTTGGATTCACGTGCTTGGGGGCCAGCGCTTCCGATGGTTTCCGTTTGTATGCCGTGACAGTTCCACGTGGAGGGGAGGTGTGCGTGTTTCTAATTCCACCAGCCCCCCACGTCTGTGTCCTGCCGTGTTCTTTCCCAGTCAGGAGTCTTCTTTTGGGGACACTCACGCGAGAAGATGTCTTCCAGGCTCCGGTTCCTTGGAATCTCAAGGGCGCTCCGCGAGGTTCTAGGTGGGACGGCCCCGAGACAGTGGACCGCAGATCCGTCTCAGGTCCCCCCAAGCCATCTCAGAGCTGGCACCCTGTGGAAGGAGAGACTTTAGAGGTGAGGTGCCTCCCAACACCCTTTATTTGGTGCTGAAGGTAGACTATAGACCGGATATGATTCCCACTCAATGCCTCTTTTGCAAACCACAGCACCCAAAAAGAGAGAGAGAACAAAAGGGAATGCCCTGCCACAGAGGCAGGTGGGATGGGGGTGGGAGGGATACTGGGATCAGTGGTGGTAGAGAATGGGCACTGGTGGAAGGATGGGTACTTGATCATTGTATAACTGAAACCCAAGCACAAAAGTTTATAAGCCTACAACTGTTTCTCATGGTGTTTCACTAAAAATTTTTTTTAAAAATGTAAATATAAATATAAATAAATAAAAACACAAGACAATATTTATAACACATGTGGACATGTAAATCTGTGCATGCATATTTGTAGTTATATAATTCTACATATCTCTATATGTATAGGATATGCTTGTATTTGCACAAATATATAGAACCCTAAACCTATACAGATAAGTGTACTGAGAACACTGGCATGTGTACTATTTACAGAACCAGGTTTTCAACATGACTGTGGGCAAAGTGCTTTAACCAAGAGGTTGAGGTTTATATAATCTTCAAATATGTTTTAGAGGGGTTGGAGAGATAGCACAGATATAAGACACTTGTCCCCTTTCCTTGCTTGTGGCCAACCCCAGTTCAATCCCAAGAAACACATATAGTTCCCCAATCTCCACTAAGAGTAACTCCTAAGCAGAGAAACTGGAATAATTCCTGAGCACTGCCACCTATGCCCAAAACTGAACAAAAAAAAAGTCTCAGGTTTGGACCAGGAAGTTAGCTAAAAGGGGTGAAATGCGTGTCTCCAAGCTTGAGGGCCTGAGTTTGATCCCTGGCATTGCATACTTCCCTCATCACAACTAGGTGTTCCTTGAGAATTCCTGGGGTGAACTAGTTGCTTACAGCAAACCATACCTACCCCATGGGGTCAGCGTTATTTGAAGTTGCTCATTCATTCATCCATCATTTCTTTTCTCTTAGCCCTTTATAATAGTTGATATTTCCATTTCTCCTTAATGTTGTTGTGTCCAGTGGTACTCAGGAACAATGTGGTACTGGAAATTGAACTAGAATATAGCCCATGCCTATCCTTATACTTATATGTTTATTTTAAATCCTGAAATTTTATTCATTTTTATCAAATATTTCATACATATAAAATCATGTAATCTTTATACAGAAATTATTTTACTTTCCTGTTTGATTAAAGTTCTAAACATTTTAGGTTTACCATTGGCTTGCCATTTTTCCTCTGACCTTTCTCCTCCACAACAAGGAGCTTAGATTTACTGAGTAAAATCCATCAGTACCTCCATTTCCTCAGTATTCATCTTCAACTTCTTGTGTTCTGTTTCCCCTGTCTCTTAATCACTCATTTCCCCTAAGCAGTGACTTATAAAGTGACTTGTAGAATCAAAATATTGCTTTTCTTCTTGCCTTATGTTCTTCTCATAGTTTACTTCAAAGCAATGTCCTTTTTGTATAGACATAGGAAGACAGTTAATGCGATGCTTTTTTTAACTGGGGAGTTAATTGACTCCAAATAATATTCACTCCTGGGCATCGGTTTTCTCGACTTAAGCCTCAATTGCCCTCAGTTCCTAGCACGCCAAAGGTAGGGTCTCAATGAGGGACTGTATGGACCCATGGCAAGCTGTGAGCTACTTTGCCATCAAAACGGGCCAGGCCAAACACCATAATGCTTAACTATAAGTTAGGAGCACGGTCACGGACAAATTCTGTGATGGTCCAAAGAGTAAAAACTGGATTAGGATCCTGCTAGGTTTAGGAAAGACTAATCTGGCCTGAGCACTATATTCTGCAATGAATGAGACTAGAAGGACTAGAAAGAATAATAAACAGCAATTGATCACCAACCAGCCTGGCCCCATTTTCTCCTTTCATCTATCACTGTTGGCCATCCAGAGTGGGAAAACAGCCTCACCATGGAACACGTGTGGAGAGAGCATGCACCTTTCTTATTTTGTGATTACACATTTTCCCATTCACAATTTTTATTTATCTTTTTTTCTTGCTAACTCTTCTAGTACTATGCAAAACAATAGCATCAAGAGTTCATTTCCTTGCCCTGTCACAGAGGCAGGGTGGGATGGGGGCTGGGGGGTGGGAGGGATACTGGGATCCGTGGTGGTGGGA
>JAOXYA010091235.1:0-11085 GCA_028565675.1 Sorex palustris
AAGGGAAGGAAGAATAGAGGGAGGGAAGGAGGGAGGAGAGAGGAAGGAAGTATGGAGGGAGGAAGGATAGAGGAAGAAAGGAAAGGAGAGAGGAAGGAAGGAAGGAAGGGAGGGAGGGAGGGAGGGAGGGAGGGAGGGAGGGAGGGAGGGAGGAAAGGAGGGAAGGAGGGAGGGAGGGAGGAAGGAATTAGGGGAGGCCGCCTCCAGTGGTGCTGGGGGCTGTTCCAGGCTCTGTGCTCAGGAGTGACCCCTGGTGGTGATCCTGGGGATCGCCTGGAGGGCCCCTATACTCTGCCCCAAGGACCCCGTGCCTTACACTCTGCTCAAAGACACCCTCCCCCAGAGACTGCTGGAGCCTGAGGGTGCTAACCCCACAGCGCACACCTTGTGCTGCAAAGGCGTGTTTCTGTGGGTCTGGGCCACAGGTAGGTAGAGTCTAGCCACACAGAGGCAATCCCCAAGCCAGCCCCTCTGGATCCATGTGACTGATGTTCTGACTGTCCCATGGAGTTTAGTGTCCCTCCTTTCCAGATGGGGAAACTGACGCGGAGCCAGCGGAGGGGATGGAGTCGCAAGAAAGGGGCCCGTGGGGGTTCCTTCTCCCTGGTTGAAGCTGGGGAAAGGGGTGCCAGCTGGGGACGGGTCTGGGGTCAGGAGAGCCGGAAATTAGGGAGCATAATGTCAGCAGGAACTTTGTGTGTGTGTGTCTGAATGTGTGACAGCGTGAGTGTGTCTGAGTGTTTATTTTTATGTGATTGTATGTATTTGTACGTGTGTGTGATTGTGCATCTATGCATATGTATGAGCATGTGTGATTGTGTGTGATTTTGTGTGTGAGTGTGCATGATTATGTGTGAGTGTGTGTGTGTGTGAGCATTTGTGTGCCTGTGTTTGTGCCTGTGTATGAGTATCTGTGTGAGTGGATGTGTGCATGTGCATGACTGTGTGAATTTGTGTGTGGCTGTGTGTGATTGTGTGTGAATGTGAGTGTATGTGTGACTATGTGTGTGATTGTGTGTGAATGTGAGTGTATGTGTGTGTGAATGTGTGATGTGTGTAAATGTGATTGTGTGACACTGTGTGTGACTGTGTGTGGTTGTGTGTGATTGTGTGATTGTGTGACTGTGTGTGAATGAGTGTATGTGTGGCTGTATATGTGATGTGTGTGACTGTGTGACGTGAGTATAAATGTGATTGTGTGATTGTGATTGTGACTGTGTGAGTGATTGTGTGAGTGTGTGAATGTGAGTGTGTGTGAGTGTTTGATTGTGTGTGAATGTGAGTGTATGTGTGACTGTGTATGTGATGAGTGTGATTGTGTGATCTGAGTGTAAATGTGATTATGTGACTGTGTGTGTGATTGTGTGTGTGATCCCTTTGTGTGTGGGGTTTGTGTGGGATTGTGTGTGGGGTTCCGTGATGGGGGTGGGGGTCTGGAGCTCGGAAACAGACTCAGGAGGTGCAGACCTGGGACCGCCCCAGCCAGCGTCCTCAGCCCCTAGTGAGTGTCCTGTAGGGCCAGGGCTGGTTTCCGGGGATCCCGGGTCCAGTGTCTCGGCTCTCGCCTGCTCCCGGGCCCGAGCTGGACACTTTTGCTTCTCTCGCTGCTCTTCTGGGTAATTTTCCTCCCTGCGACTCTCTGGCCTCAGCCCCGGCTCCCCCAGCTCACCGGTCTTGGGGATCAGGGGTCCCCCTTGCCATGCTGCGCCTGCAGTTTGCCGAGACCCCCAGTGCCTGTGCTCTGACTCATACTCTGAGACCCGGTGGGAGTCGCTGGTCGTTCCCCTCCTGTTCACTTATTGGGCTCAGGTTCTGGCGCCCCACGAGGCCTGAGCTCCCTGCCTCGAGCTCTGTGGCACTGCTCTGGCTCTGGTTCTGAACCAGCATGCGGAGGCAGCCAGCACCCCTGATGAATGAATGAGATGGAGCAGACCCCAGACCCTGTTTTTGGTAGGCAGCCGTTTCCAATGAAACAAATCAGATTTTTTTTATTGTTGTTCTATTTTGTTTTAATTCTTTTGGTCTTTGTCATATTTATTTTTTCTGACTACCTTTTATTTCATGTGGCAAAATGATTCAGAGTTGTTTTGTGTGTGTGTGTGTGTGTGTGTGTGTGTGTCTGTCCCATTTATAGAAGCAATTTCAAATTTCCTTTGAAAATAAATTCATCCAATTGGGGGAAAGTACGTTTATTTAAAGAGTAATATTCAGTTACAAGAATTACAAGATGACACGGCAAATGCCAGGGAGGAGCCTGGAGGGGGTGCAACAGTGACTGCTTGCTGGGGACCAGGTATCCCATTCGACAGAAGGGAGCACTGAGGCCAGAGGTCGAGGAACTCGTTCAAGGTGAGACAGTGAGTGAAGGGTAGAATGCTCACCAAAGCGACTCGGGAGATGGTACTATGGGTAGGGCACTTGCCTTACGTGTAGCCCACCTGGGTTTGACCCCAGCATCACATATGGTCAGGAATAGTTCCTAGGATAGCCAGGACTAAGCCCTGCCTGGACAATGGCAGGTGTGGCCCCAAAGCAAAGAGCCAACAACTGAGGGAATCTGCTCACTCTTTTTCTTTCTTTCTTCCTTCCTTCCTTCCTTCCTTCCTTCCTTCCTTCCTTCCTTCTTTTTCTTTCCTTCCTTCCTTCTTTCTTCTTTTCTTCCCTTTCTTTCTTTTGTTCTTCCTTCTCTTTTCTTTCTTCCTTCCTTCTCTTTTTTCTTTCCTTCCTTCTTTTTCTTCCTTCCTTCCTTCCTTCCTTCCTTCCTTCCTTCTTTCTTCCTTCTCTCTCTCCCTTCCTTCCTTCCTTCCTTCCTTCCTTCCTTCCTTCCTTCCTTCCTTCCTTCCTTCTATTTCTTCCTTCTCTCTTTCTTTTGTCCTTCCTTCCTTTCTTCTTTCTTTCTTTTTTCCTTCCTTCTTTCCCTTCTTCCTTCTTCCTCTCTTTCTTTCTTTCTTTCTTTCCTCTCTCCCTCCCTTCCTTCTTTCTTTTCTTCCTTTTTCTCTCTCTTTGTCTCTCCTTCCTTCACTCCATCCCTCCCATCCTTCTCTCATTCTCCCTCTCCCCTCTCCTCTTTTGAACTCCTAAGTGGATTGGTAGAACTGGGTCAGTGGGTAACAAGGTTTGGACCATGTCACCCCGAGGCCACAGTCCCCTTGCCTGTGGTGACTGGGTTTGCGCTCACATCCCTGTCCACCCTAAGTATCTGCAGCCCGTTCTTGGGCCTTCGCAGTCCCCGCACAAGTGAGAGGGTGAAGATGGGGTACCCTGTCCATTGATTCCCCCCATCACCCCAGGGTGGACTTCTGTAGGGGAGGGGACTCGGGTTTGTAGAAGGGGCTTGGTCAGATGGGGCCAGTCCCAAGTGACCGCTGTCTGCCTGACCCTTGGGACCAGCTCTCACACTGACCGCGCCCTCTGCTGACTGGTCTCTGTTTTCACAGCTGTTTCCCCAGTTGTTGCCTGGCCTGGGTGGAGAAAGTGCACAGCTCTGTGCCTCAGTTTCCCCATCTGAGATAGAAGCAGCTGGTCATGTTCAGAGGTCAGGCGCCTTTCTCAGGCTGTGCGTGGCATTCCTTCTGATATTCCAAGAGCAGCACCTGGCCCTCAGGGCTGTGGGTCCCAGGACCGACGCCTGGCCAGGGAGCATTTTGCAGGGACTTCCCCCCCACACACAACCCACCCCCCTCTCCCACAGCCCATTCTCTTTCTCTGCTCCAGGACCCCTATGGATTCAGCTCAGCCCCCCAGTGGAGCCGGGGATCAGCTGCCCCTCGAGTGGAGGGGCCCAGCAGAGCAGCCATCCTGCAGAGGTGTGTTTTGAAATCTGCTTCCTTTTGGCCACGCTTGAACTTCCAAGCGGTTGGGTTTGACTGACAGGCGAGGAAAAGGAGTCCCTGGTTCCCCGCGGAGCCGGGAATGGAGGGGCTCCAGTGCCTGCGCATTCCCTGCCCTATCTCCCTGCCCCACTCCCAGGGGAGACCCCGGCCAGTGACCAGAGCATCCTGGCTTGCTGGGCCCGCAAAGGCCTTGGTAGGGCGGGGGGCCTTGGAGTCAAAAAAAGCTCAGGTATAGCGGGGGGCGGTGGTTTGGGTTCACCAGAGCAAGGCTGCCCCGCAGCATCACCCACAGCCACGGGCGCCTATGGCTCCTTCTTATTTAATTTTCCTTCCGTGGTGGTGGGGTGCAGGGCTTGCTCTTCTCAGCAGAGATCTGGGCTCCGTGCTCCCGCGTGCCAAGTGTGCACCCTCCGGGCCAGAACCATCCACGTGGCCCTGCTCCCTTTTTCAGTGACTGAGTGGTCCAGTGGGTTCATCTTGGGGAGAAGCCTCCGTGTGGAGCTGCCCTCTCTGCGTGGGTGCGTGGGGAAATAGGCTTAGCGGGACCTTTCTGGTCCTCCTGCTCCATCCCGGGGCCCGTAGCTGCTAAACTACAACTCCCAGGCTTCCTTGCGTGCCCACTTCCTTGGCCTTGGCCAGTGAGAAGAGTTGACTGGAGGTAAGTGGGCAAGTCCTAGGGCCCCAGCTCCCCGCACCCCTGCTTTGGTAGCATCTAGGGGAAGCAGGTGGCTGGGCTAAGTCACATCCGTGGTTCCAGGTCTGGCTCCTAGCTCCCATGGGCACACCCTGTCTGACCTGGTGATTCCAATGGCCCCAGATTTTGGCTCTGGCCACATTACTGTCTACCCTACTGGGCCCTGCAGCCCCCGAATGCGGAGCTTCTTGCCAAACCTGCCTCTGGGTGGCTGCCCCTTCCCTGCTGAGTGTTTCCAGCTCTTCCAGCCATTGCACCAGTTTCTTCCGAGTGACTGGAGCGCCTGCGGTCACTTTCCCTCCTAAAGGAAGGCGCTTCCTCCTGGTCTTTGAATTCTGCCTTGCTGGATCTGGACCCAGAGCCCTGGGCCCAAGGCTGGCCCTGGGGTGCACTTCCCAGGCATTCGGTGCCTTATGTGCCCCTATTCTCCAGCTGGGGCGACTCTGCACTCCACCTCTTGGATGGGGAGATGAAGGCACTTAGAGAAAACCTTCTTATGTGAGTGTGTGTGTGTGTGTGTGTGTGAGAGAGAGAGAGAGAGAGAGAGAGAGAGAGAGAGAATGTGTGGGTGTGTGTATGTGTGTGTGTTGGGGGGTGGGGAGGATGGGGTCCCCCCAGCAGTGCTCATAAGTCCTGGGGTCATTCCCTGTGATACCCCAGTCATGTTGACCAAATAGTTCATTGTTCAGCCTGATGATGGAGTAGGATTGGGTGCTGCTAGGGTCAGCAGTGCTGGGGGCCACCGGGACCACCCGATGGTGCTCGGGGTCCATAGAGTGTGGGGTTGGATTCAGGCCAAGTCATGGACTCCAGCACTTGGAACAACTCTGGGGGACCCAAGCTCTACCTGTCACACCGACCACATAGGCCTGGGGCCTGGGCCCAGAGGGCCGAGGGAGGAAGGAGGAAGGGAAGGGAGGAGGGAATGGGGATGTGATGGAGAGAGAGAGTGACTGGCACCTCCTGGAGCAGATGGGGACAGTGAAGCTGAGTGGGAGGCATGAGGACGACCACTTGAATTCTCAACGAGGTGCCACAGACCCCATGACCAGCAATTCTGTTTGTTTTTTTCAGCCACATCAAGCAGTGCTCACGTCCCACTCCTAGCTCTGGGCTCAAGAATCACTCCTGCTCTTTGGGAGACTTTGTGGGGTGTCAGGTCTCGAACTCGTGTCGACCACGTGCTCCCTAAGTGCCCCAGTCAGCAATTTCGTCTTTAATTTCCTGTACCCCTGACAGCCTCTTTTATTCAGGTGGCTGTGATGCCCAAGGCTCAGACGATTATCACTCCAGGCCTTGCATTTTGCATGTGGGGTGGTTCCAGGGGTCAAACAGTCTGACTCTCAGCCTCACGCTTGAAAAGGTGGTGTTCAATTCAATCAGCTAATCAGTGGCTGAATAAATAGCAGTACTCCTACAAAAATAAAAATTAAAAAAAATAAAAGAAAGAAAAAAAAAAGAAAGGGTTCATGTTCAACCAACCACTGGCCAGAGTTTTGCAATTCCAACCTGTGACCTGAAAAAAAAAAAAAAGAATATCACAGCGCGGGGCAGAGTGATAGTACAGCTGGTAGGGTGTTCACCTGGCATGCGAACAACCCAGGTTGGATCCCCGACATCCCATATAATATCCTGAGACCCACTAGGAATGCTCCCTGAGTGTAGAACCAGGAATAAGCCCTGAGAACCGCCAGGTGTGGCCCCCCAAACCAACAAAACCTCCCCAAATCTCACAGCTCTATATCTTCTAAGCACACTGGAAGCCCTCCCCCTACTCCACACACACACACACACACACACACACACACACACACACAAAAAAAAAAAAAAAAAAAAAAAAAAAAAAAAAGAAAAAAATCACCCAGTAGTGCTCACAACTTGCTCCCAGCCCTGTGTTCAGGGATCACTCCTGGTGACCCAGAAGTGGTATTGCTGGCAACCTGGACCAATAGCACAGTGGGTAGGGCATTTGCCTTGAATGCGGCCGACCCGGGTTTGAGTCCTCTGCCCCTCTCAGAGAGCCCGGCAAGCTGCCGAGAGTATCCCGACTGCATGACAGAGCCTGGCAAGCTCCCCGTGGTGTATTCGATATGCCAAAAACAGTAACAACAAGTCTCACAATGGAGACTACTGGTGCCCGCTCAAGCAAATCGATGAACAACAGGAGGACAGTGCAGGAAGTGCAGTGCAGTGGTATTGCTGGGTCAAACGGGAGCTCAATTTTTAGGTATTTAGGGTTCTTGGAGCTATTCCAGCTGACGAGAGAACACTGGGAGGGGTTGGGGGACCTTGCTGGGCGCTTCCCAGCTGGCTTCCATGGAGGGTTCCCCCACACCCCGACATGAGGTGGCGCCCACCAGGGAGGCTGAGGCTGGTGGGTGCTGCTTCCTGATAGCAATGTGGGCAGGAGAGGCGGGGAGGGGGTGTGTGACAGGCCCCCTGCTCCCACCCCAGGCCCAGGATGGTCACTGCCTCTCAGAAGCACTTGGGGGTAAGAGGGGCTCAGCCTTGCAGGCAGCTGGGGGCTTCATTCCAGAGAAAGGAAGGATCCCTGCTGGGTCGGGGGTGTTGGCGGGGCCTGGACTTCCAGGAGGTTCCTCCGACCCTTGGGTAGAAGCCCGAGCAGAGCCACAGCACCCCCCCGACTTTGCCCTCCCGAGCTGAACTGCACTGACAGGAAGTGTGGGAAACGCTGGTCCTGAGGCAGAGGGCAGGCTGCCCCCCACCCTCAAGCCGGCAGCGCCCAGAACAGCCCCCTGCCATGGCCCTCTGAAAGGGAGTGACGAGTTGCTCTAGGGAAGCATCCGAGTGGGATGGACGCAGCTCCAAGGTGGCGCCAAGGGGAGGGTCAACCCCTTCCACACTTGCTGTCTGCCCTCTGCGGCCCCCTCCCGCTGGGGCCGGTGCTTCTTGGCCTCCTCCAGGACTCGTGTTTTGGAATCTGCAGGGCTGTTTGCGTCCTGACTCTTGGTTTGAGGGAGCAGGCAGACACGGACTGCAGGCAGACACGGAAAGCCCCAAGGACCACCCTGCCTGGGTGTTGGGAGAAAGAGTCCAATAACGGGTGTCTTGGAGACTGTATGTGCATGAAGAAAACCTTGAGTGACATGCCTCCGTCACGGGCCCATCTCCATGGATGGTGAGGTGAGCTTGGAAGGATTGCAGGGAGTGGGGTCTTGGGGAGGAAGCTTCAGCAGTCCTGGTGAGCAGAGGTGCCCAGAAGGTTCTAGAAGCAGGTGGTGGCGCAGATGACCTGGCATGCAAGCTTCCAGGCAGGCGGCTCTGGTGAGGGTGAGTGGGTGTCGGAGGGTGGTGGTGGAGAGGACCAGGACGGAGTTCCCCGAGCTCACCCCCTCCAGCCTCCAGACTCTGCAGAACTCTGTGTGAGTGACCCCAATATTCCCTCGGTTCCTTGGGGCCCAGCCTGGCTTCCTTTCTGTCACTGAGGCGGAAATCCAGCCGGGCAGCCGGGAGAACATCACCCCTGCCCCCTGCACCCCTACACTCCCACCACTCCCGCCCCTGCGGGCCGGCCCCCAGCCCTCCCCAGCCCTTAACGAAGCCATAAATCCCCAGCCTTGCACAGGGCCCGCCGGCCAGCCGACAGAGCCTGCCTCTCGGGCTGGCGGTGACTGAGGGTCCCGACACCCCATCACTCATCCCTCACGCCCCACCGCCCCTGCCCAGGCTGCAGCCCATCCATCTGGACCCCCGGCTTTTAAGTCAGGCCCAGGCCTCTCTGCTCAGTGTTAAGAGGGCCGCGGCTCACGCCGACCCTTCTTATTTATCTTCAGGTGTGTCCCCTGACGGCCATCACTCTGAGGGGCGGCCCCCGATCTCAGGACAGGCCTCCCCCGAAAGATGAAGCTCCTCCAACTTCCTTCCCCCCCCCCCCCCCATAGGCCGGGTCCCAAGGCGGCGTCCGTGCTGGAGAACGTTCATTCGTCTCTGTCTCCGACTTAGCTCTGGGCCTTTCTCACAGGAGGCCTTACATCAGCGCTCTGAAGCGCGGGTGCTCTCTGGGTGGCGGGGGGGAAACTGAGGCCCGGAGTGGAGAGCTGTGCCTCACAGATCTCCAGGCTGCTTGGTTCTGCTGCACAAACTGGCCGGCCTGCCCCTGGCCACCTGGTGCAGAGTCTTGTAGGGGTGGCCTGGGCTTTTGCTGCCTGTACGTTGGGGTGAAGCTGTTGGGGGTCCCTGGCTGTCTGCTCAGCTGCAAGGTCCTGTCGGAAACCCCAGCCTTGATCTCAGGACTCGGGCTTGGGCCAGAGCTGGAATCGAGGGTGCGAGGGTGCGTTGGGGTGGATCCGGCACAGAGCACCCCTGGGGTCGCGGCTCTGGCGTCTGGGTGGGGCTCTCCGGGATGCTCACAGCGTCCTCTGAACTGCTGTGTGTGTGTGTGTGTGTGTGTGTGTGTGTGTGTGTGTAGGGGAATGAGGAAGAGGAACAGAATGCACCAGGTGACCCATGGAAACTTCCAGAGAGCAGGCGGGGGCAGTGGGACCAGCTCCATACAGGTCATGGCCTGTCTCTGTTATTGTCCCCTCACCTGGGGCCTGTCCTGTTGCAGCACCCCCACCCTTGAGGTTTCTGGGGAGATGAGGCACTTCCGCTGCATTCGGAGATGCTGGAGACAGCCAACGAGCGTGGACAGGGTGGCCGCTGGCCCACAGCACTGTCACGGGCATCTTTGAGGGATTAGAAAGCGGGCGGGGGGGGGGCGGGGGGAAGTGGGCGGTAGGATAAATTAATCTTGACTTTAAAACAAAGTTTGTACAAGAGATAAGATCTGCCCAAACTGGTCTAAACCCAGCCGCCTTCCTTGGGGCTAGGGCTTGGGAGGTGCTAATCTGGTGCAGCCCCTCGTGGGCGGGGGGCCCTGCTCAGGGCTGGGTGTCGCCGGGTGCCTCTGTGTTCACCCTCTGGTGACAGGTGCCATGACAGAGGTGGGCTACAGGACAGGGAGCTGACCCTCTGTGGCCAGAGAGAGGAGGACCCAGGCTTTAGGTTGGAGCACGTGTGGCCTGCACCCCTGCCCCATGTTCTGACCCTGAGATGCTAAGCAAACACCCCTTCCACCATCGACAAGGAGGGGCGTGTCCAGGAGAGTCTGTCCTGGTGGGGGGGGGGTGTCCTGTACACCAGTCTGGAGGGGACTTTGTATTTCCTAACTCTCTCTCCTCCTGTACTTTTTTTTGGGGGTCATACCCAGCGATGCTCAGGGGTTACTCTTGGCTCTGCACTCAGGAATTAGTCCTGGCGGTACTCAGGGGACCATAGGGGGTGCTGGGAATTGAACCTGGGTCAGCCACATGCAAGGCAAATGCCCTACCCTCTGTGTTATCGTTCAAGCCCCTGTATTTTGTGTGTGTGTGTGTGTGTGTGTGTGTGTGTGTGTGTGTGTATCAAGGGGGTTTCTGGTGGTACAGAACCACTTCCCACCCGAGTTCCTGCAGCCCAGCTGCCGGGAAAAGCCGACCCCCCCCACTCCCTGCCCCACTACCAGGGCAGACCCAGGCCTTGTGGCTTCCACGTGCCACCGTGAGATGGGGTGACGCTGCTGTCTTCATCCCAGAGGGGCCAGGAGGAGGAGGAGAGCAGCGTGGGGAAAACCGCCCCCTCACTTTTGGGCATTGACCCCCCCAACCCCTCCCCAAACCTTGCTTCCTCCTGAAAGACAGGGAGGAGGGAGAAGAGCATCAATGACCGCTCACCCCAAAGCTCGGCGTGTCCCGACCTACACTGCAGTCAGAGCTGGAACCACGGGAGACACAGACGCTAGGGGCCCCCTGAATCTGCACAGGAGGCAGGTGGGGGAGTGGGGAGGGGGGAGCCGGCACCCCAACCCCAGCCAGCACAGCTGGGAGCCTGGGTGCTGAAGGAATGAATGAATGGAAGTGCCTATCCCGAGAGACTATCCGCTTTCATTCGTTCTTTTCTGGGGGGTGGTTTGGGGCCACACCCAGAGGTTGCTCAGGGGCTCCTGCCTAGTGCTCCTTCCCGGCTGTGCTTAGGGGACCATTTGGGGCCAGGGGTGGAAACCTGGGTCTCCTCATGCGCAGCCTGGCTTCCCGCCCTCCGCACAGCTCTCTTGCTCTCCTTCATTCATTATTGCCTTCCTTTCCTCCCTTCTTCCCTTCTTCCGCCAAACCTCGGATGTCTGCTCAGGGCAGGCAGCGAACACCCCTTTCTAGACGTTGAGCTGACCACAGCCCCGTCTCTGTGGCTCCCGGGCAAGACGGCTGGATCCTCCCGGAAGCCCTTGGACGCTGCCTCCCAGGGGTTTCTGATCTGCCTTCCCCAGTCCCAGAAAAGGCACCTGGGGGAAATGAAGGAGTTAAGGAGCGCAGGGCCGGCAGCCCCCCACCCCCCCTCCACCCCCTGGCTGGCCCACCGGCTCCCCGTGCTCCTTCTCTTCCTCCTCCCTCATTTTTTTAAAAAGAAACATGTCACTCGTCATAACTCATGTGCTTATTATAATCACTACCCCTACTCCGACACTGACTACATCCCTACTAATACACCTAACCCACCCCAAACTAACCCTAACCCCCGCCA
>JAOXYA010091242.1:0-11085 GCA_028565675.1 Sorex palustris
CTCTCAGGGCTGGAGAGATAGCACAGCAGAAAGGCACCCTCCTTGCACACAGCCGAACCCGGCTCGATCCCCGGCATCCTATACGGTCCCCCACCGGAACCTTGGATCATCATCATTTTGGTGATGTATATTGTGCTTTTTACACCAGAATCTTTTCTGGAAGAGACAGATTCATGAGAAGTTCAGTTCCAAATTCCCAAAGTCCCCTCATCCTTCTCATGACAAATAGGGTAGGTTTTTGAATAATCTACTGGTCAGCTGCAAGACAAGCACTCAGCCCACTGTAGTATCTTTCTGGCCCTGAATAAGAATCATTTGGTCCAGAATGAGGCTAAAATGTTAGACAGAAGCATTCTAGGGTCCCAAGAAAGTGCAAAGGGTTAAGACATGCCCTGCATGTGACTGACATAGGTGTGCCCTGAAGACTGCCACATACCAGGGTTGCTCAGGTAAACCCTGGCACCACAGTCTGCAGTGCCAACACTGACCTCCTGGGTACCTCTACCTCACCTTCCACCCCATACCCCCCAAAGGAGTATTCTGATTTTGCTAATTTTTAAGTACTCAAAACTTCTCTTCCGATCTGGCTTTTCCAAATGGCTAAAGCAGGAATGCTGAGGATTTTCGCATGGGGGCCTTTAAAAAGGTGTGTGTGTGTGTGTGTGTGTGTGTGTGTGTGTGTTTTGGGGGGAGGAGTTGCGCATGCACATGTGTGCACTCAGTAAAAACAAACCAGCTCTAATTTGTGGTTAGGAAAAATAGTTTCTTTTTTTAAAATTTTTATTAGTGAGACACCATGAGTTACAGATGTAGACTTACAAATTTTTGTGCTTGGGTTTCAATTATACAATGATCAAATACCCATCCCTCCACCAGTGCCCATTTCCCACTACCATGGATCCCAGTATCCCTCCCACCCCCCATCCCACCCTGCCTCTGTGGCAGGGCATTCCCTTTTGTTCTCTCTATCCTCTTGGGTGTTGTGGTTTGCAAAAGAGGCATTGAGTGGCAATCATGTTTGGTCTATGGTCCACTTTCAGCATGCTTCTCCCATCCTGGGAGGATTCTCCCAACATCCTTTATTTGGTGTTCCCTTCTCTATCTGAGCTCCCTCTTCCCCAAGCATGTGTGGTGCTGGAATGGATGTGGTGAGAAAGGGACCCTCCTTCACTGCTGGTGGGAATGCTGACAGGTTCAGGGCTTTTGGAAGACAGTATGGATGATTTTCACCTGCAATTCTTTGATGAATTGGGCTATTGTTTCAGGATGTGTTGTAGCTCAAGTTTTGCAGTTCTAGGGATGCCTGGGCCACCCCAGTAGTTCAGGGTTCTCCAGGGCCACACATAATAGTGCCTGGGGCTTTCTAGTGCTGTATCAAGTGATGGTCTGGGTGGACTACAATCGTTCTACCCTCCCCTGGCTCAAGAACTAGTGTTTTTCAGATCAACAACTAAAAGATTGAATATATGTTGATAGGGCACTCATTTCATGGTACAAATACATAGTTTTTAAGACACAATGCAGAAGGACTCAGACATACCTATAGTTCAAAGGATTTCTATCTGAGGATTCTGACAAGGATTCAAGTTCTCGCATATTTTTTTCAGCATGGGAGTAGCAGGTGTAGGTTAGTGTGAAGGAACCATAAGCCAAAGTCAACCATAGAGAGAAGGGGGGACAAGGAAGATATTACAATTCCAGAAGAGTTACAACATATGCTCTTTAGACAGAATTTCCCCATGGGTCTTTTATAGTTCTATAAAACAGGAGCTATTTGTATAGAATGTCAAAGTGGAAAAAGACTAACAGTTGTGTGACATGCCTGATTCTCTGGGTCTTGTTTTACTCATTGATAAAATGAGAAAGTTGGACCAGCCATTCTGGAGTGCTCTAACTCCTGCCAATTTGGCAGTAATTTTCCCAATACAATGTCCTCAGTGCAAGCTCTTTCAGAGATAGTTCTAAGTGCATTGTACTGTTTGAATTCTTTCCTCTTGGCTTTATACTCTCAATAATACCAGTTTAATTTCTCTTCCAGGGTGCTGAAAAAATGTCTGTTGGTCTACCTTCTTGGAGAGCCCGGCAAGCTACCGAGAGTATCTCACCCGCACAGCAAAGCCTGGCAAGCTACCCGTGACCGTATTCAATATATCAAACACAGTGACAACAAGTCTCACAACAGAGACGTTACTGGGCCCGCTCAAGCAAATTGATGAACAATGGGAGGACAGTGCTACAGTTCTACTATACCCTCATCCCTAACCTACACCAAAAACTTTGTGTCCCTTGACACTCTTCTACTATCCTTAAATACCCTCTTCCATTTTGTAATTTCAAGGTCCTGGTATCAACTCTGTAGCTTCAAGTGTAGATCAGAAGTAGAAGACAGATTTGATATTTTGGTGATGAGTGTGGTACATTGTATCTCTAAAACTTTTGTTTATGTTCTTTAAATCAGTGTTATTCCAGTTGAAAAACTGAAAACAAACAGAAACTAAATGTTACATCTAGAGTCTGAATGAGATGTTTGTTTTTGTTTGCATTTTGCTTGATTTTTGTTTTGGGTCTTAATACTTCTGGTTCTGAATACAAGGATCACTCTTGGTGGTGCTCGTGATGCCATATGTGCTGCTGGAGATTGAACCCGGATTAATCAAATGCTAGGCAAGCGCCCAACATAAGCACTACCTTCTGGTCTCCTGACTGTGATGTTTTAGTCATTGTCAGTTATGTCAGCTGATGTTCACCCAGAGGCTGGAAATAGTTTTTAATCTAAGCATTGTTAGTTGATAGAAAGATAAAAGGTTACAAATGACAGACTCAGATGAAGATATGGAAAAAGACTGGGATACCTTTCTTCATGAAGTCCTCCCAGTTGAGTTCAGTCACTTGTATTATTATCCTATTACTAATGTGAATAATAAATAACTCCCATTTTGACTTAAAAACACAAGTTTTAATTAACTCAGCTCTGTAAGTCAGAAGTTTAGTTTGGCATGAGTGTCTATCACAGAAAGGTGGGTTCTGATGATTTGGCAAAGCTGGGGCTGGTCCCCCACCAGGTATGAATGGGAGGTCTCCCAAATGCTGAAATTCAGGTGTCAGGAAGGTTATATATCTTCATGAGTCTTTGGATGATACTTCTGAATGATACTTCAAGTCTCATTTAGGTATCCGGAACAATTCAGTTTCTTGTGCTTATAAGATTAATGCAAATGGGAAATGATCTCAAAGGATCTCTTTGGACTTTGGTACCACTCTGGACTTTATATGTAAAATAATTGTGGTAACACAAAAGTAGGAATAAGAATAATAAGTTAAAATATACTGCATGGTCCAGGCAAAAGGTCTTGTGCTCTTCGAGTACAAAGATGTTCAAGAGCCAAATTGTCAAGTAACTTTAAGTTCTTTGGCACACTTTAGAACCTCAGTATCTAATCATCTAGCTTTCTTAAATTTAGAGTCCTAAAGAGTCTTTAATACCACACTGCATTTCAGAAACAAAAATGACCCAAATTCAGCCAGAATTAATTTGCCCAAATTTATAGTGTTTTGGGGTGAGAACTGTTTTTTAGATGCTGTGCTTCTTCACTCCTACTACTTTTACTCCATTTAAATGTTCAGAATTGGTCTTTTCTAACTATTTTCTGAGAATAGTATTTCTTTTTCCTTTTTTTTTTGTTTTTTTGTTTTTTGAACCACACCCAGTGGTACTAGTTGTTTCTTCCTGACTCTGTGCTCAAGAATTACCCCTGCTGGTGCTTGGGGGACTAAATGGGGGCACTGGGGATCTAATTAAGGTTGGCTGTGAGTTTTCCAAAAGAAAGGTGTGGGTGCACAGGGGTCTAGAGTGTTCAGTGACTGACATCTATTACCCTGGCCACTGCTCCCCCCCCTGCCTCCCCCTCCCCCCCGCCAGAGCCGGACGGACAAAGGACCTGGGGAATGGAGGAACAGGGCCTCAGGCTTCTCGGTATATTTCTCTCTCCTCCCCAGCATAGCCTGATCTTCCCCATTAAGGCACAATCATAGTCTTAGTTTTGGGCATGGTCCCAGTCATCATAGTTGCATTATCCCAGTCTCCTTCTAGGCCTCAAACTCCTCTACTTTGTTATATCCCTTACAACATAGGTATATAGAAATCATGAAGGGTGGGGGTACACATAGGTGGGGTTGAACAAATGTCATAACAACAAACAGAGGTAAAGTCCCTCCTTCAGGGCAAGTTCTAGATTAACTCAAGGACAAAATTTCAGCTGAGGGTTCAGCACTCCAGATTAGTAGGAGATCTGCTCAAGGGTGGGATTCCATCCAGGGTGTATTGCTTTATCCTTTCCTCAGCTAGTAATTTATTTAAACAATCATAGCAAATTTACTTCTTATAATATTTATAATATAAAAATTTAACAGTAACTTTACTTCTTATAATACTACTTATAAGAAGTAAATTTACTTTTTATAATATAATATCTTATAATATTTCTTATAATACTTCTTATAATATTTTGTAGTCATTTTGTATGAACATAGTAAGAGATATATTAAGCTTAAAGGTTGGCTCTTCCTGGGAACATCTCTATATATTTTAGATCACAGTCCTCAGGCCAATAACCCCAGCAGGGTACTTATTGAGTTACTTTTTGGGTCATAACAGAGTTTGTTTCATGACCATGCTCTTAACGTATTATACTTATGGTGCTTAGCTTGTCCCCAGGATAGCTTATAGCTTACCCTAGGTTCATACAGTCCCTTCGTTGGGACCCTGTTTTTGGAGTCCTAGGAACTATGGGCAACTGAGGCTTAAGTCAGGTAAATACAATGAATGCCCAGGAGTAAATATTATTTCAGAGTCAATCAAATCCCATGTTACAAAAGCATAGCATCAATAGTCTTCTTGTATCTATACAAAAGGACATTGCTAAACAAACTATACAAATGACACAAAGGAAAGGGAAAGAAATATAGGATTATCAGTGTTTGATGAAATTGTTGTGCCTCAGTGGCACTGTTGTGGGAGTAACTCAATAAACCTACGCTCCCTGCAGGAGGAGCAAGGACAATGCAATGCTATCCAACAGTAGGCTGCATGTTAGGCAGTACCTTACCCTAGAAAAGCATTTCTGGTGAAACAGAAAAATCTTTTTTTTTTTTTTTTTTGGTGAGGTGATGCATGAGAAAGAATATGAGTCATTTTTAATGTTGAAGGTTATACTTGATAATATTAAAATATGGACCAAAGGAAATGAGGCCCTAGCTGTATTAGAACAATAAGAAAATGTCTTAGAAAGTGACAACAAGAGCAATACTGATTTACTCTGATGCCACCAGGATGATTTGGCAAAGCTGGGGCTGGTTCTCTACCAGGTATGAGCAAATGGATTCCTGTAAAGTTAAAAATTCTCATATTACCATAATAAAATCATAAAGTATGGTAACAAAAATGTTAAATCACATCTTACTTATTTAGAATCTATTACAAGGAAGAGATGGTATATGCAATATTAATGTCTAAGAGAGAACCACAAAGGGGTGACTGTTCTTAGTGGTAACAGTGTGCTATTGCATAAAGCAATCTTTAATTTCTGTCTGCATAATATCATTGACTTATTGATCTAATATTAATGTATCTGTAACTTACACAAGTCACATTTTATAACTGAGTATATTTGTGTGCAATATACTAATTTGTACCTATATTTACAGATACATATTTATATAGTGAGATTCTTGTTTAAAGGGAATTTAACTTGTCTATGTATGCCTAATAAGACAAAAGATTTGGTAGAGCCATAGGCACCTGTTTTTATGGATTCATTTCCATAAAAGTCTGGTATTTGTCTTTATTGTTTTTCAGTGAAGGAGAGAGCAGATTAGTACTTAAGCAAATACAGAGAAAGAAGGCAGAGAGAGGCAAGGGGAGCAAAAGTATAAGAGAAATATAAGCAATAAGAGGTTATCTGATTCTTAATTGTACTTTATATGAGTTTTAAAAATAAGTATCTTGTGAGAAAAGTGGGTGGATATAGGAGAGGAAGATGCTTCTTTCTCAGATGGGTTCTGACTTTGGAGACTGCCAATATTTCTGTATTGTCACCAAGAGTTAAACAATAGGTTTTTATGAA
Source organism: Sorex palustris (assembly GCA_028565675.1). Taxonomy (NCBI): domain Eukaryota; kingdom Metazoa; phylum Chordata; class Mammalia; order Eulipotyphla; family Soricidae; genus Sorex; species Sorex palustris. The sequence goes on from JAOXYA010091242.1 coordinate 6,123, forward strand.
ATAATGTATGAGACTTAACTCACGAAATATAGTTAAAACTACAGATATAGCTGTATAATATCTTATCTCCCCAATAAAGAGTTGTGATTTTATTTATTTATTTATTTTTTTGGTTTTTGGGTCACACCCGGCGATGCTCAGGGATTACTCCTGACTCTGTACTCAGGAATCACAACTAGCGGTGCTTGGGGGACCATATGGATGCTGGGAATTGAACCCAGGTCGGCTGCATGCAAGGTAAACACCCTACCTGCTGTGCTATCGCTCCAGCCCCAAGAGTTGTGATTTTACAGAACACACTAATTTTTTTTAAGACCTGTGAATTCTGATGCTCTTGGCAAAAGAGTTCCTTCTTTCTCAGATTCATATCATCCACTGAATTTTGATGAACCTATAGCTTCCTAGTTGGACCCAATGCCTTCATTCACATGTTTCCTCATCTTGCCCTCTGGACCAGGCATGCTCTTGCAAGTACTTGTCAAACCTCTGACTACATCGTTTGCCATTTTCTCATTGGACAAAATCTCAGTCACATGGCTCCAGTTCACTTTTGGCAGTTGGCTCACTGCCAATAGATATGGGTTCAGGAAGAGCAAAAACTCTCACAGTCAATCTGTTTTTGTACAGAAACCAACTTCCTTCAGGATCAGAGGATGTAGGAGTACATAGTTGAAGAGAGGAACATTCTCCCCAATTTCTGACTGCAACATAATTTGGCTCTGATGCAATGTATACGATAGTAAAAAATAGCAGGGTCTGGCAACTCAAGGAACTCTCTTTTCTCATTGCTGAAATGGTAGTGGAAGCAGGTGATGAGTCAGTTACTCCATGAGCTGAGCCTCCCTGATGAGCCACTTTGGGAATGTAGTAGGAGTGGTACATAAATTTTTGGTAGTGTATTTTGAGGGATCCAGGCATGAATCATCCTCAGTAGGAGCACGTTATTCCCTTTCAGGGTGCTGAGAGCTATGTTTTCTTCCCCTCATTTTATTTTTTCTATCCCCCTGCCCCACCACTGTTCTTGTTGTTATTATGTTCAAGGGATTACATGTTTGATTGTGATGCTTGCAACCACATGGTTACTGGAGTTGCACATTTATGTGGTATCTCTCTAGCCCAGATTTTGATGTCAAAAGACCAAAATACAGTCTAGAGTAAAATGAACCACACTTTCATCCTACTTTCCTTGCTATATTATAATATCATATAATTTCTTTCTTACAATATAAATATGGAACTATGAGAGACTTTTTCCTTCCAGTAATGATGCTTTAAAACTTTAACATGGATTCCAGGGTGTTAGTTCAAAGCATGAGTGTGTATTTTGTGTGTCTGAGGCCCAGGTTCAACCTCTGACACTGCATGATTCCCTTACGATGGAGCCAGAAATCAAACCCAGAGCAACAAAAGGGGGATAGCTCTTGAGAACTGCCATGTATGGGCCCCAAAACAAAACAAGCAAAAATTCGACATGGGAAATTCTTTGATTCAGTTGAGAAACTCTATTCTGTCTCAGTATGGATAAAGACAGAGATCAAATGCTCTGCCATATTTAGAATTAAAATCATTGCTCCCTTAAGTAATATTTGAAATAAAAGTGTTAATGACATTGTTCTAAAATAGTAAAATGAGGGTAGATAGATAAGATAGTAGTTCAGGTACTTGTCTTGCATGTGGCCAACGCTGGTTCCCACAGGGCACCACAGAAGGTCCCACAAGCACCACCACTAAAGATCCCTGAGCTCAAAGCCGAGAGTGAACCCTGAACACAGTACCTGAGTACCCCCAAAGCCCTCCCTCACAAACACACAAACACACACACAAAAATTAGAACTAACTGAAATCCCAATTTCTAACTACTACCAAATTAAAAGTGGCTTTCTTTTTGATGAATGAATATTCATAAATTATATGTAATTGAATTTTTTTTAAATAGCATTGAATTTGTAAATATTTAGGGGTAGTATTGTCACTGTCACTGTCCTCCCGTTGTTCATCGATTTGCTCGAGCGGGCCCAGTAGCATTGTGAGACTTGTTACTGTAGTTGGCATATCGAATACGTCACGGGTAGCTTGCCAGGCTTTGCCGTGTGGGCGAGATACTCTTGGTAGCTTGCCGGGCTCTCTGAGCAGCACAGAGGAATCGAACTGGGGTCGGCCATGTTGGCTGTGTGCAAGACAAATGCCCTACCCACTGTGCTATCGCTCCAGCCCCTAAGGGCTAGTATCTTAGGGGTAGTATAGACATTTTAATTATATAAAATATTCAAATAATGAACAAGGAATTTTTAAGTGAGATTATGTATTTCAGAATTCTCATTTTTTTACTTTTTATATCTGCTAATTTGTTATAGAAATACATTGCTTTCTTTCCCCTTCCTGAATCAAATTATGAAAAATGTCAAGAGGATAGGAACAAGTTGTATTCTATTGTGGTTTTGCTATTCCAAAAGAAATAGTACATATTATTTACGATTCTGTGAGAGTGGTAACTTTTAACCCAATTCATTTTGAAGATCCTCTACTTTTATGATCATAAAAATGATTTGGCGATGTTATAGAGAAAAATTTAGTGGGCTGTTATCTATCAATTGTGTTTCAATCAATGTTTTCCCTATTTCAGTGACTACAGAAGAGATTCTACCAATGAGATTTCCATTTTCCCTTTCTACATCTTAGGTTTTTAAAGCTTATCTTAGGTTTTTAAAAAAGGAAACAGTATATAGATAATGAAAGTTGGATAGAAGTATTGCAGAGATTTTTCTGATATTCACTTGAGAATGATGAGAGATGCTGGAGATAAAATTTACAACTGTGGAGGCATCCTGATAAGAAGATCTTTCTGGAACTTTGTTTTGGTTTGATATCACACCTAGCAGTACTCAGCGTCTACTCCCAGCAAAGTAAATTTTTTCTCTATTCACTCTGGTGATTATCAGGGGGCCATGTCAAGCTAGGATCAAACTAGGGGATCCTGTATGCAAAATGTAATCTCTGTTCCAGTCCTCTGAGACACCTATGCACATCCCTTATACAACTTTAAATTCCCAGATTTGTCTATACTGAACCTTAATCATTTATGAATTACAACTTAGATTTCTTTACTTGAATACTGGTTCCCAAGAACATTTCAGTTCATGAGTTTCTACTGAGAGATGTTATGGAGAATAATTGAGTGGTTAATAGAAATCTCCTAAATTATGATTGCATATATATATATATATACATATACATATACATATACATATATATATATATATATTGGATTTTTGGGGTCACACCTGGCGATGCACAGGGGTTACTCCTGGCTCTGCACTCAGGAATTACCCCTGGTGGTGCTCAGGGGACCATATGGGATGCTGAGAATAGAACCCAGGTCGGCCGCGTGCAAGGCAAATGCCCTACCCCCTGTGCTATTGCTCCCGGCCCCTGATTGCTTGTATTTGTTGGTCTGTTCAACTTGAGGGACAGAAATTTGCCTTGTGATATGACTCATCTTGAGTTTCAAAGAAAGGTTGCTGATTTTATAGTTTGTTCAACATTTTCTTGGTGTGATAGAGTGGAAACTTCTAGTTTCATATATACTGAATTGGAAAGCAGATGTTGTGGTTTGGCTGATTTTCATTTGGCTTAATAGAATTTGATGCTTCTGAATAGTATGTAACCCTTCTCATGGAGTTAAATTGCTTTTGTTCTTTATGTAGAATAAGCTGCATCATTTAGAAGGAATTGTTCATGTGGGAGGCATTTGGAATATCAGTCTTCTTTCCAGGAATTGTCTATTTATTGTAAATGGTTTAAGAAGAACTTTCACCTGTATATTTGACATTCTTATCTATGAGATTTAGATAGAATGTATATTTTCTCTATTTTACAAGAGAAAGCATTCAAAAAAATGATCTGTACAAAGTCTTTTTCCTGGAGTGTGGTCTCCCATAAGAAGAATAGGAGCCGTGGGGATCCTCCCTGCAATTCTAAGCCAACTGGGCAATGGTCAATGAGATAGTCCGAAAATGAGGTACTGCTAAGACCCTGCAGTTATAGGAATTACCTGGGTCACTCTGGCAGTGTTTGGGGCCTCCAAGGGTTGAATCTGACAAAGTTTAGGGAACCATGTGATACCAGGGATTAAATCATAGTAGGTTGCATGCAAGGCATGTAAATTTGTTTGTTTGGGGGACATACCCCGGAGTGCTCTGAGCTAATTCCTGGTTCTATGCTCAGGAATCACTCCTTGAGGTGCTCAAGAGGCCATACATGATGTAGGGAATAAACTCAAGGAGGACTACAAGCAAAGCAAGTGTCTTACCTCTGTACTACCTCTCTAGTCCACAAAGCATGCACTGTATTTTCAGTCCTGGGCAAAGTTGTTTTGTGGGGTAGTGGCGGGGGGACTGTGCAGGGAGGCCAGAATCTAATTCAAATTCTCACACATGCAACATGTGAAGGCAACATGTGCTCTGCTAATGAACCATATATCAACACTTGGGCAAAGCTTTATAACCAATTTTATTAGACCAGAATGGCAAAAATTTCTGGGTAGCATCTATTTCTTAATTAAGAGAATGCCTGGTGAGTTCAGGCATATAGATGTGCAATTAATTTTTGATATATTTATGAATGAATATAGAAACAAAAATGAGTTTAGAACCTAAGCTTGTATCCTCTTGCTTATTTAATTTTATTAAGGGAATTTGAGTTTTTAAAAATATTTAGACACTTTATTTTCTTATCAATTAGCATTTACTATCATTATTCTCAATAGTAATCCCAGAGGATAGATAGTGTAGGAACACAATGGTACCAAACTTAAGGTTGCCCTGTAACTGAGTGTTGTGAATGATTTTATGCTCTAATTTTATTACTTTATTTCATAAAATGGAACATAAAAAGGCCCTCCCGTTGATCATCGATTTGCTCGAGCGGGCCCAGTAACATCTCCATTGGAGATTTTGTTGTTACT
>JAOXYA010091267.1:0-23053 GCA_028565675.1 Sorex palustris
GTAACTTCATGACTGAGATCACTCAAACATAAGCAAATAGTTATTTTTCTTAATCCTACTCTCTTCAAAGTCAATCCTGTTGATGTGACTTTCACATAAATAGTTCTATAGTTGTCATCTCAACTGCCATGTATCAGGATGATTCAAATGCAAATAGCTAGCACATTTTCAGAAGTATGAAAACTAAATTCCAGCAAATGTTAAAACTGATGTGATCAATCTCACTAATCACCTCTATAACATTCCTATGAACCTCCATTTACAAATCTCCCTCATTTCCTTTCTGATTAAAAATACTAGCTAATACACCAACTGGTAGAAGAGTTTGGAAAAAAAAATCCCAGCTAATACTAGAGCAAATAATACTTAGAGGATTGTCTCCTAGGATATAATATGAGCTTAGGATCCAATGAACAAAGTTCGGTCCTGAGTGTACAATTCTTAGAACACATCAAGCATGAAGAAACTAGGATATAACAGTCTCTCTCACTGTCACACTTCATTACACATTTTCAGTCTAAGAAATTACCATTTCTGCAAACATCAGCTATGTTCTTATGATGTGTGATGATTTCCAGGAGGGAAATTTTCTTCTAGGGACAAAATAAGGGTAATATTGACCTGAAAGTTCTGACTATCACCTGATTCATTAGCTAAGTAAGTATGGTCCATCACAGGAAGTAATATTCTTTTAATGCTATTGAATTCAATCTGGAGCCTATGACACATCCATGAGGAAAGTTTCTATTCCTAATGTTTTTTAACATTTAAATAAGTGAGAATAAGTTTGCCTGAAGTTAAAAAGCTTGTGAGTCATTATTCTGAACTCCCATTGATCTTGTACTTCTGAATCTGGGCACAACTCTTTAAGATGTGACAAAGACTCAGCCTGTGAGCAGTTTCCCAGAGTACTACAGGGCCTGGGCAGTCCTTAATTACTGGTCCCTAGTCTTGTACCACCCCACTCAGTTGGCTGTGTAATACCATGAGCTGTTTAGGAGCTGTAATTACTTCTCAAGAGACCAAAAATATTGAATGAATGAATAAATGTATGAATGAATATGTGTTTACTCTCCATTAGAAAGCAACGATAAATCAACACTGATTGATCAATGATAAGGCTAACCTCATCAAAACACATAGAAATTGAGCAAAACAGAGTATGAATGTTATTTACCAAAACTGAATAAGATAAATGAATCATAAAAATATCCTCAAGAATCTCAAAGAATTAAAATCATATATGTATATATATTCTTTTTTGCATAATCTACAGTGGGAAGAGTTCACCTCCAAAATGTTAGGCAATATACTTCCAAATTACCAGTGGTCAAGGAGAACAAAATAAAAATAAGAATATTTAAAAATAAAATTATAACTTCAAAATGTATAATTACAGCTTAAGGGTGTTTCAAAAAAAGTACAGCTTGTAATTCATTTGCTATCAAATAAGAAATAGAAGGTATAAAATTAATGACCAATAATCCCAGGTTAGCAGACTGCCTGTTTTTTTAAAGAAAAGTAATATCAGAATTCAGATACACACATTCAGTTGATGGTGTTTATCAGTTTTCATGCGATTATCACTGTATTTTAAATTTTTTATAAAATATTAAAATTTCTCAAATCAAGGCCAAAAGAAAAAGATGTTATAATAGAGTCTCTGTTACGGCGAGAGAAAAGAGAGAGAGAGAGAGAGAGAGAGAGAGAGAGAGAGATGTAGTCATCCACTATCTTCCCCAAATGTGCTACATTAACGCTAGTTTGTGGAATTCTGCAGAGTTCTAAAGGTAGCTACATCACATAGCCATAATTAGAAGAACTACTTTATTCTAGAATTTATTCAGTTATTTTAAACTACTAAACTATGGCCTTGAACTTTCTTGAAAGAATAGAAATATTGGTAATTAAAGATGTACTCAGGCACAGAATGCAACAACAGGAAATATCATCATCAAAAGTTTGTGAGTCATTTTCAGAAGAAAGAATAAAAATAAACCCTTCCCTGTCTATCTGCCTGCCTAATAAACCACAAGACAAGGTAGCAGAGAGTGGCAAATAAGGGCACCACGCCTGCCATCTGCTTTCTTGCTTATTAGCTGTGTGACCTTGAGCATCACTTGCATTCATTCCACAATTGTTCACGGAGCATCCTCTCAGTTCTGGGGACAGAAACCACCAGGATAAAGCCTCGAGTCCTGGACAGACACTGGCGATGCTTCCTCAGGGATTTATTCCTCAGGGGAGGGGACTTGGGGGGTGGGATAGGATGGCTGGAGGAGCGAGGTAATGAACATATGCACTTGACTAGAGAGGGAAGTTAGTGGCCCACTGGGAGCCTAATCTCAAAGAGCCTCCAGAAGGGACATGAAAGGTTACAGTTCTTCCCAGGTGCAGATACAGGGACAGAGACAAGGTAAGTGAAGAATTAGAAGTTTATTGGGGACCCTACAAACCTCTGGCAAGGCTGGTGCTGCGCCCTGAGAGGGACTAAGGAGGATTTTGAGTTGTCTTGGGTGGGAAAGGTAACAAAGGCTAGTGGGCTTGGTAAGCACTGGGATCTCGCCTGGCGGGGGTGTGTGTGTGTGCAGGCTTGGGATAGACCACAAGTCCTATTTTCCGCGCCAGAAGAGCAGAAAGATCTTTGTGTCTGGGGATATTGCTGTTTCATCAGTTGGCTGCCATTTGGTCTCTGGATGAACCTTACAGGTTGAAGGGGGGAGGGAGGGGGAGTAGGTAGCTACAGAAAGCACAGGGAGTGGAGCTGGAGCGATAGCACAGCGGGTAGGGCATTTGCCTTGCATGCAGCCAACCCGGGTTTGATTCCCAGTGACCCATATGGTTCCCTGAACAACTCCAGGAGTAATTCCTGAGTGCAAAGTCAGGAGTAACCCCTGTGCATCTCCAGGTATTTACCAAAAATAATTTTTAAAAAATCAAAGGAAATGTGGCAGGCATTTACTTACCTGTTCCGGTCTATAGCTCCCTCCAATCCAACAATTTGTTCCCCATGGTCCCTGGAGGGACAAAAACAAACACAACGAGCAGGCACTCGAGGCCCATAGTCTCATCATGGTTATTTTCTACCGTCCGCAACACGGTCAGGTAGACATCTACAAGGACACTTGACTGACACACCTGTGGAGGTTCAGAGAGCATGAAATGAACCATGCCCAGGTTTAAGGCTGCTCTGGCACTGAATGGGCACTGAAAATTAAGACGTCTGAATCTAACTTCCAGGCACATTCTGATTAAACCTTAGCAAAGTCACATCAACGAAAATATTTTAGCAAGCCATGAAATGATTTACTTAGTCATGCTGTTAAATGAAACACAGGACTGCTTAGACCCATGGGTCAAGACTGGTGAGTGAGGGGCTGGAGCAATAGCCCAGCGGGGAGGACATTTGCCTTGCATGAGGCTGGCCCCAGTTCGATTCCCAGCATCCCATATGGTCCCCCGAGCACCTCCAGGAGTCATTCCTGAGTGCAGAGCCAAGAATAACCCCTGTACCCCTGTACATCGCCTGCTGTGACCCAAAAAAAGAAAAAAAAAAGACTGGTGAGTGAAAATGGGTATAGCGGATCTGGCACTATGGTTCCTAAACTTGCCATGTCGTGGGTGCTGAACAGTCATGGTCTTCATATCATTGTAAGGTGATGAAAAGCAATTGAAGTTCTTCCTCCATCCTTTTTATTCTCTAGCAAACACATACCTGCTAGATCTGGGCCTTAAGCAAAGGCCAGCAGGAGACGACCTTGATGGTGTTCAGCAGATGGCCAGGGTGTGGGGCCTTAGGAAATTAACTCTCAGTTACTTGAGTGGGTACGATTCACCTCTGCCAAGTCCTGGTTATCTGAGATGAAGGGATGAGCTCGAAGGAGCTCATCAGGAAACAGGAAACAGGAATGAGCTCGAAGGAGCCCCCAGGACCACGTCCAATTTGAACACTCTTCCATCCCCACTAATGAGGCCCCTGGGTGCGCAGAGTGAGAAAATTAATTCTGTAGATCTACCGGGAGATTTTGAGAGCTGTAGAGGCGGTCCAGGTGCAGCAGGCCTCCTTGTGGGTGTGGGCGAGTTCCCCCACCCACCTGTCTTACATCTCACCCCAGCACTGTCCACACCTCACACCCAGACTGCCCCAAGCTTCATAAGCAAACAACAAAGAGAGGGGAAGGGAGGAAGAAGACATACCAGAAGCCAAAGCCAACAAACAAGAAAGGTGGTGGGGGGTGGGGGTGGGGTGGGGTGCATTCTTTATACAGCAATAACAATCAATACTTGTAGAAGGTGAAGAGGAGGGGGCATTCTTTAGAAAGCAATAACAATATTTGTAGAAGGTGGAGAGGAGGGGCATTCTTTATAAAGCAATAACAATTGCTTTAAAAGCTATAATAATCAATACTTGTAGAAACAATGCTAGAAAGTCTCGATTGTGCATTTTGTTCTTTTATTTATTTTTTATTTTTTTATTTTTTTTTTGTTTTTTGGGTCACATCCGACAATGCACAGGTTACTCCTGGTTTTGCACTCAGGAATTACTCCTAGCTGTGCTCAGGGGACCATATGGGATATTGGGAATCAAAGCCGGGTCAGCCGCATGCAAGGCAAACTGTATAGCACGCTGTACTATCACTCGAGCCCCTCCATTGTGCATTTTGTGAAGGCAACAAGCACCTCGGATTTTCAGTAAAGTCTTGGGCAAAGGCCAGTGTTCACCCTGTGTCCAAGTACCAGTGAGCAGGCTGCTGACTCAGAGCAGAGGGGAAAGTACAGGTGCATGGGGGGAATTCGTGATTTCCACCTTAATCAAGGGCTCCATCCTAGCCTGCCAGCCACTGGGGAGGGATGACTTGTGACAGTGGAGAAGAGAAAGAAGGGCTATATGCCTGCAGGGGCTTCTGAATTCAGACATTACCTGAATCGATTCCCACAGAAGCAGACGTTCATCTTGACCATGGGACATTCTGGAGGACAAACCTAGATTCATCCAAAGAGGCAGTCCCTCCACAGACATTTGAGGAGAAGTGTGCTACATTGGGGCAAGCAAAACAGAGAGAGAGAGAGAGAGAGAGAGAGAGAAGAGACAAGTGAAGCACTCAGATCTCGATTAGGTCAAGAACCCAAAGCGTCCTTAGAAATGATCACTCAACAAGAAAGTAGGTAAAAACACAAACATGATAACCTTTCAGTACCTGTATTGCAAACCACAATAACGAGCGAGTGAGAGAGAGAGAGACAGAAACAGAGACAGAGAGGGAGGGAGAGAGAGAAAGTGCCTGCCCTAGAGGCAGGCTAGGGGTGGAACAGTGACAGGAAGAAACTGGGGATGGGTGTTGGAACATTACATGACTGAAACCCAACTGTACAACTTCACGGCGATTCAGTAAAATCAATATAATAAAGACAATGGCAGTGGGAGGACAGGGATGGGACTTAAAAAAGAGCACATTTTGCCAGTTCTTTTCCTTCAAAAAATATGAAAACAAAATATTTGTGGGCCAATATATGAAACGAGTACGGACTCAGTACTGGATACAGTTGGAGCCAAGTTGACTTTCTGAAGCGTTGTGGTGATGTGCGCATTGGTTCCTGTCATTCAGCTGCAGATTGGAGTTCCATTTGGGAAGTCTCCTTTTGCATCAATGAGCTAAAGGGACAAACACAAACACAAATAAGCAGAGCGTGAAGGAAGGTGGGTGTGGTGAGAAGTGGTGCATTGGAGCAGACTGTGCATCCAGGTGATGGCGGCTCTCTAAACTTTCCAGGCTGGTGAAAATGTGGGTCGTTCATGGTGCTGAGGGACCCAACCTCGGACGTCACACATGCGTCCTCCTGCTGAACCACATTCCCAGCACTTGAAAAAGTTCAATTCAAAAAACAAAAACCAAATTTCGAAGTTGCTGCAAAGTGTTGTAAACAGTGAAGGCCTTTGGGTGTGTCTCCGACTCAGGAACACTTGCAGGGAAGCTGGCACCTCTGGGTCGGGGGTGGTCTGGGTTTGGAATGGAGCCCTCAGCGACCACCCAAACCAGAGCTGGAGTCCACGTTGCAGGACGAGATTCAAGAGAAAGCCTGGGCGGAAACTGGGCCCAGAAGCCCAGGGCCATGGCGGAGGAGGGGGTCGGTCCACGAGTGAGGGCTGCGTGGCAGGAGAGGGAGGAGGAGGAGGGTCTGGGAGGAGCCAGCAGAGAGGCGAAATGCGGCCTTTCAACTGCTGCCTTTTGTGGTGGTGGCCTTGGCCCTTCTAGGTCTGTGGCAGGATGTGAAGGGGGAAGTGTGTTGTGGTCTCAGAAGAATCACCGTCCCCCAGGGGTGGCGTGGGCGGGCGAGGGGGACTGGAGAGAGGCAGTGAGGGGCCCAGGCTAAGTGACACCAGCTCCCAGATCCCCCACCCAGGAGTTGGCCATTCCTGGTGCGTGGCCAACATTCCGGGTGGCGGGGGGAGCGACTGGAGGTGGAAGTGCACATCTGCTCCCCATGGTGCTCCCCACTCCCCCAGTTACTTACTCTCAGGCCTGGTTCTCCCGTGTGGTGCAGCCACAGAACTCTCTGCTTGCTGGAAACGGTGTGCACACGTGTAGACATATGTGCCCACGCATGTCCACACACAAGTGCTGTGCAAGTGTCTTAGGAACATCCCTGGTGGTGGGAGGAGTCCCGGCAAAGGCCGGGCTGGGGTGCAAGCCCCCTGGGGCGCACACACGCCCCCGGTATGGACCCCAGTGTGGACGCTCCCTCTGCCGCCAGCTGCCCTCGCTCCCCCCCCCATGGGCATCCTGGAACCCCTCCCTGACCGAGCCCAGGGTCTCCGCTAAGCTCTCCGTCAATGCTCCCCGTTCCCCCGGCCACGCTGCTTCTCCTTCCTCTCCTCCCCGAGACAGAGGCGCAGACAGAGAGGAAAATGGGGCGTCTCTTGGAAGTTAGTGGGAGCCAAGGGGGGTTGGGAGGAAACCGGGAAGGTTGTTTTCTTTGTGCTCACCCCAGTGGGGTTTCCTCTACTCCCCTCGATTGTCACTCCCCTGCACCCACAGCCCCGCCTCCCCCCATACCCTTCTGTCTCCTCTGCGCCAGCCTGGACTTTCAGCAGCCCGGAGGATATGGGGCGTCGGGGTACATGTGCACCTTGGCACCGTTCCACACCTGTCACCCCACCTGACCCCATAGGTTACTCCATTGCTCACCCAGGGGACACAGGCTTCCCTGGGAGGGCACCACAGGGCACCAAAACTGTAATTTCTAGAACTGGGGCTCCCCCAGGCATGCCGCTTTCCCCCCTTCTGAGTCAGCACAGAAGTGGGGCATCCACACAGCAGTTTCCTGCCCACCCCCGGGTAAGGCCGCCCCCGAGGTCTGGAATGATGCGGGGGGGGGGGAGGGCAGTGGTGGCCTCTGGTGGAACTGGGGGACGCTTTCTGTTCTCTTTTAGAAGTTGGATTTCCGGGGGGAGCCCTCAGGGATATTCCCCCACCACCCCACCCCCGAACAGGGCGAAGTCAGCCAACTGTTTGGGGAACTTCTGGCGTAAGGGGGAGGGGACCATTGTCAGATGCAGTTTGCACCTTTGCAGAACAGGAAAAGAATTTTCTACATAGGGGCCGAGCAATAGTACAGCAGGGAGGGGTATTTGCCTTGTATGTGACTGACCCTGGCTCAATCCCCAGTACCCCATACGGTTCCCCGAGCCCTGCCAGGAGTGATTCCTGAGCGCAGGGCCTGGAGTAAGCCCTGAGTACAGTTGGGTGTGGCAAAAATAAAACGAGAACGACCTGTGTGATATTGAGAAGAGTGTGCTACATCTCTCAGGGTTTGGCCTGACCCAGACGCTGTCTTTCGTGTCAGGGGGCTTTGGAATCCCTGTTGAACAAGCCACATGCCTCCCTCAAGTTCTCAGGGCCTTAAGGAACTGCTTCAAAATTACCTTGTACATCTTTTTGTTTTTTGGGGGGGGTCACACTCAACGATGCTCAGGGGTGACTCCTGGCTCTGTACTCAGAAATCACGACTGGAGATGCTCAGGGGGCCATAAGAAATACCAGGGATTGAACCCGGACCGGCAGTGTGCAAGGAAAACACCCTTCCCGTTGCCCTATGGCTCCGGCCCATCATGCACACCTCAGTTTGCAAATTAGCAAGCCCAAAGTGAGGACATTATTCCTGTTGTTGCTGTTGTGGGCAGCACAATATACACTGTAACTCAAGGTTCAGTAGCATTTGTAGCAGTTTGAACTTTCTCTGCCACAAACCATGTGACAGGGACTGGGCGAGGGGGCCTCCCTGCTCAGAATGGAAAAGATCTCATGAAAAGCAGGTGAAACACGAGATGAACAAAATCATCTTTCTGACTCCAGTTTCGGGCAAACATCAGTCACTTTCCCGCTATGGTTCTGTGGTAGAGCGCATGCCTGGCGGGCGTGTTGGGGCCTGGGTTCCAACTTGGCACTGTAGGTTAGACATCCCGCCCTCCACAGCACACCGCCCTCCCAAACCCAGTGCCACCACGTCCTGGTAGTCCCCAGAGCACCACCCAGAGAGGCCCGACCACTGCAGTGACCATACGCCAGCCACATATCTGAGTTTCATTGGTTTTCCAAGTCAAAATGTGTTCAAAATTCAAAATGTGTTCGTTCCATCCTATAAGAGCTGCAGGTCGAAAACAATCCTAGTTATCTATTTTTTTAGATTATTTTATTTCATTTTATCTATTTATTTTTTTTTTGCTTTTTGGGTCATACCTGGCGATTCTCAGGGGTTATTCCTGGCTCTGCACTCAGGAATTACTCCTGGCAGTGCACAGGGGACCATACAGGATGCTGGGAATCGAACCTGGGTCCGCTGCATGCAAAGCAAACGTCCTACCTGCTGTACTATCACTTCAGTCCCTCCCAGTTTTCTAATATTTAATGACAGCCTGTAACGATGACTCACATCAGCACTGGTGAATCACCTGACCTGTGGTCAATCTTATTTTCAGGTACATGATGCTGGTCTGTTTTTAAAGTCGGTTTGGGGGTGGGTCACACCTGGCATTGCTCAGGTTTTACTCCTGGCTCTGCACCCAAGGGTCCCTCCTGGTGGGGACTGGGGGACGCAGGTTGGCAGAGCATAAGAAAAGCTCCTTTCCCGCTGTCCCGTCACTCCTCGCCCCAAGGGGCTGATTCACAGAAACCCAGGTCAGAAGGTTGTTTCACACTGACCGTGGCAATGCAGTTGAAACGGGAGAGCTAGGCCCCAAAGATGCTCTGGAAGTGAATGTATCCTAAGGTTTTTAGGATTGGAAACAACTTGAGTAGCTGAGTAGGATGCTTGGAAACCGGGTGCCAGACAAGAGACGCTCATTTGGGGGTTGGGGAAGGAGAGATTTGCAGAATCAGTGTTGGGCACAGTGCATTTGGAAAGCAGGGCCAGCCTCTGGCCTGGGAGGGTGGAAATGGAACTTGGAAGAGATTCCTCCCTCCTGGATGTCAGACACCCACCGCCCCCGCTGCCTCACACCCCACCTGCAGCCCCACAAACACCAGATGGGGGACTGGAAGTGTCTGCACTCAGCACCTGGTGGGGTGAGCTGGGTAAGAGAAGCACATCAGGAGCACTGAGCAAGGAGAACTCTGTAGGACGTGGGACTCCAGCCCAGCTGTGCTGAGCCCTCAATTAGACGGTGCTGCGAGGCATACCTTGCACCCACAAACCCTGCTCCAGGGCACTGGGCGGAGGATGCTGGCTCCCGGAGGCACATCAGCCTCCTGTATTGGGTTCCCATTACAAACAGTAAACAACCAACCGAAGGAGGAAACAATTTCCGGTCTGGAAATGGGAGACCATCTGGTTCTCATTGCACTTCCCTTGTCTTCTCTGAATTTCTTTTCTCCTCTCCGCCCTCTCTCCCAGCCCCGAGCACACGCAGCTCAGCTGGGAGCACGGTGATCTTATTTGACGACCTTTGCTCGCACGTAGGTCTGCTTCTGGGGCTAGTCTGGAGAGTGCCCAGATCCAGGGGGGTGGCGGGCTCAGTCCCTGCACCTGTGACCCTACCCTGATGACCCAGACCCACTGAGCCTGAGCATAGAACCAACTGGCCCAGTAGACTGAGGGTCACTAGGAAGGGCCCCCAGCCTTCCTCCTCGCCCGCCCCAACAGCAACAACAACAACAACAACAAGCAAACAGGAAGGATTCCTTGTTGACACTCAAATTACATGTCTTGGGTAGTTTACTTCTTCTCCCCCCCCCCCATTAGAATAATGCTTCTTTATGTTAAATCATCAATCTAAAGAGAGACTGGGGTTGGAGTAGATAGCATAGTGGGTAGGGCGTTTGCCTTGCGCGCGGCCGACCTGGGTTCGATTCCCAGCATCCCGTAGGGTCCCCTGAGCACTGCCAGGAGTAATTCCTGAGTGCAGAGTCAGGAGGAACCCTGAAGCATCGCCAGGTGTGGCCCAAAAAGAAGAAGAAGAAAAAAAAGTGAGACAATAATGAAAAGGCATGTCTGGTTAAGTCAAGGCTAGAGGTTTTTTTTTGGGGGGGGTGCCACACTCGGTGATGCTCAGGGCTTACTCTTGGCTCTGTGCTCAGTGATCACTCCTGGACAGATTTGGGGGACCACATGTGGTGCTGGGGAATGAACCAGTCAGGCCGGTGCAGTTCCAGCTGCGCTATTGCCCCGCCAGCAGAGTCTTTGGAAGGGCCTCGCAGATATGTTGTTAATAGAGTCATCTTGTTTCCGCAGGGATCATCAGCTGGCTTTTTGATCCACTCAATCCAAGAAGCTGGCGCCGAGGACCGGAGAGAGGCTCTGTGTGTGGGGAGCCCACCCAGGCCCTGAGCCCCGCCAGGGCATACGCCCAGTGAAATATTGGGGTTGGGGAGGCAGTTTCTTTCAAGGCTCGAGGATATGCCTTGCTGGTGCAACACCCTGAGGCCAGTGTCTGCATCACCTGTCTCCAAGTACTGGGGGGTAAGGCCCAAGCACACTGGGCAGGACGTGGGGGATGGCCCTGTGGCCTCCAGACTACCAGTGGCCCATAGCATGGGCCTGGCATGGCCCCAAGTCCCCAGGCACTGCTGGGTGTGACTGCGACAAATGAAATGTTGAGCTGGCTCAGCTGGGGCAGATCTGGGTGACCGGGACAGCGTTCTGGTCAGGAGTAGGTAGGAGGTTCCTTCTTCTTTTATTTTTTTTGCTTTTTGGGTCACACCCAGAGATGCTCAGGGGCTACTCCTGGCTCTGCACTCAGGAATTGCTCCTGGCGGTGCTTCAGGGGACCATATGGGATGCTGGGGATCGAACCCAGGTCGGCCGTGTGCAAGGCAAACGCCGTACCTGCTGTACTATTGCTCCAGGCCAGGAGGTTCCTTCTTAAGCGGCTACCTGTGCCGTGGTGTCCCAGGTCCCCCTGGAGCTGGCTGTGAGCCCTGTCTAGCTCCTGTCCCTAGAGCCAGAAGAACAGACAAGATGCTTCTGCCATTGAGTTTGATGGTGTTTGACACCACGTCCTTGTCCTTGTGCCCTCGACAGCAGTGCACCTGCAGAAGGTGCGGGGAGACCCAGGCCACATGTCTGGAGTCAGAGAGCCACTCTTGCAGGTTCTCTGCTGAGTTCCTACCGCTGTATACCCATTCCTGATCTTAGAGCATGTATTTCTAAGATTCTCATAGTCAGTCAAGCAGGTTAGCAGTAAGCTCAGCAGAATTCTCAGTCCTCTTCACTTTAATCATCAACTGTGGAAAATCCCATCTTTGTATATATAAGAAACCAAAACACACTAAATGAATATATATTGAGGAGTTACAATTGGGGAAACACAAACAACTCCTTGCAAAATACATGAAGGACCCTCATTTCAAATCCTTCTAAATTACTTCCTTAGCAATTTAGAGTTGCATTAAAAAAGATAAATAAAAAACTCTTCACCCAAAATTGATAGATAAATTGAGGAGATAGAAGCAAAGATAGTGATTTAAGCTTTGAACAATCTGGAAGATTGTCTCAGCTCATTTTGCGGAACTAAAGCCTTGCCTGTAAAGGTTTCAGAGACAAAAGTGAAGCACCACTCCTATCACTATAGAAATAAGCTTTATGTGCGATGTTTGTCAAGGTCTGCTGGATATGCCAGGAAGATAGCAGCAGTGAGGAAAAAAAAAGCTTTTGCCTCCTTAAAAATGAACAAGACCAGTTACTGACCAGAAAGGACCAGAGTCTTCTGTCTTGATAATGTGATTCTGAAAATTTTATAGTCATATTATTTAAGATTGTAACGGAATATTCATTAAAATGTGGTAATTAAACATCCTCTTTAATCATACTTATAAAGAAAATATCATAGCAAGGGCTAAAGAGCTGTTTCAAAAGACATAACATATCTACTTGCTGGTTAAAATGAAACTGTTAATTACTCTCTACATTCTAACGCTATGTAGGCTAAATTACGTAAACGACACTCTGCTTTTAAAGGAGGATTAAACTAAGAGTAATGTCTATATTTTACAGGATTTCCTATTCAACTGCTGCTCCCAGTAGGATCTCCTGTTCCTAAAAAAAAAATTCAAAAATATTGGGAAAGTCTCTTCTATTTTCTCCTATTTCACTTCCTATATTTCACTGATGGCTTGCTTCTCATTCCTAGCCTTTGCATTTCTAGACACCAGCTAATCAATAGGAAACTATTCCAAATCTATCAGTAAAGTTGAGTTCAAATGAATCCATTACAATATGCAGAATACTTCAATAAATGGAATGTCTAGTATAATTGGCACCAAAAATGATGGCTAATCTTATGCAAGATACTATTTATTTAAAGGGGAAATTATACTTGTTAAAGTTAGGCATTGGGGAAAGAGAACCTAAACAGGTATCCGTGTAATGCAAAGATTCTGGGAAGCTCTTACTCTAACAAAGGTCTTTATTATTTTCCTCTTTCATTGGAAACTTATTTAGAATTAATTTTGCTATTTTTGCCGTTGTTTGATATAGCAGGGAAAATAAGACTGTGGGGTTGTGCATATATCTCAGTGGCAGAGCCCAAACCTTCCATTTGTTTAGCCCTGGGTTTTATTCATGGGGAAGGAGGGATTTGGGGAGAGAGGAGAAAGAGACAGAGACAGAGACAGAGAGGTTAGGAGGTTTGAGTATGAAAAGGAACTTAGGTCCTCCTAGAAGGCAGTAGGAGAGGAAGGTTAGAGAAAAGTGAGTTAGGCTTGGGAAAAACAGTAATTAACTTTCTTGTATACAATAGCAGTTGATCATAGCCCGAGAACGAAAAGAAGAGGTCTTAGGGAAAATATCAGAGCTCTATGCTAACAGGAAAAGGAAAAAATCGCTAGGACCATATAGATCCTTGACAAGACAAATAGATTCTTTCCTTCCTACCTTGTTCACAATTCAGTGGAACTCTAGATTTAGCGGCAATGTGTACCTAGGAATTGAGTGGCTTAAAGAGACTTGACAACTTGGTACATCTTACCTCTACAGTCTCCAAAGTGACAAAATCTAGAAACCCTAGAATGATATACTTGGGGGGAAAATCAAAGGTATTTCACAATGGCAAAAGTTATCAACAAAATATTAACAAACTGAATCTTAAAATGCCTAAAAATAACTGCAATCTCACCAAATGGGATTAATTATAAGTATGTAAGGCTGACAAAACCTTGAAAATTAAGCAACTTAATCCACTGCATCAGCAGACTAAGGTAAAAATTCATTTGATTAAGTCCAGTACTAATTCACAGTACAAACTTTCAGAAAAAAAATATATATAAGGGATATAGATTAGTGCTAGATCACCAGTGTTCTCTGTATTAATACTGCATTCTATCTCAAGTACTGTTTTTTTTCTTTTTTTAGAAAGAAAGTAGCTCATGGGAAGAGAGAAGCTACAAAGGAGCTAAGAGTCACCTTGCATTGACTGACCTTAACTTTATCCCCAACGTCCCTGCCTCTCATCAGCACTGCCAGGCATGGGTTATCCCCAGCACCACAGAGAGAGAAGCACTACATCCTGGGAATAAGTTCACCAAGAATCACTGAAGGGGCCCCTGAGCCTCTTAAGTATGGCTCACAGTGTTAAGATATCATTTTTTCTCTGCTTGATCTACATAATCTAAATTCTAAAGTTATTTTGGAAAAATAGCAATCTAACTCGGGGGGAGGGATAGGGTAGGGGGAGATAGAATTGTAAGATAATATAAAGAGAGGAAAATTCAAGACTTGTCATATTAAGACTGAGATCTTGGAAACAAAATACAAAAAATGGGGATAGAGCTAAGAATTAATACCACAGGTTTGGCTCTAACCTTGCACAGGGCTGTGTCAGATTGGATACTGGCACTGCAGAGACTCCCCTAAACCAGCAGTGATCCTGGAGCACCCCAACTATGATCCAAAAGCAAAGTAGTACAAAAAATTATCAAGACAGCTGAATATAAAGGCTGAAAATCATTCCATGAAAATTTTACAAATTGATATTTTAACAAAGTATATGCAATACTCTGGAGGCATTATAGTCTTTTAAAAAAATGGTGCTGGAAAACCTAAATTATCATTTCCGATGACAGAGATATATCACAAAAAATTAACTCAATTTAGATCATACATTTAAATCTAAACTACAAAATATCTAGAAGAAAACTTGAAAATATGACCTTGGGTTTACTGAAATTTTAGATTCAATATCAAATGAATCATTTATAATTTTTTTAAATTCTAGACTTAACTAAAATTTTAAAATTCTTCTTTTCAAAATGCTTCGAAAAGAGCAAGTTCAGATCAATGACTTGGGGAAATGTTTTTAAAATATGTCTGGTCAATATTGGTATCCGGTGGTATAAATTTTCTCTCAGACTCAAGCTCTAAAAAGACAAATAACATAAGAAATAGAAATAGACAAGAGACAATTAGAGATATTTCACCAAGAAAGAAATATAAATAGGTAATAAATACGTTTAAGAATGTGATCATCCTTGACCATTAGGTAACTGCAAATTAAAAGAATGATAAAATATCACTTCATACCTATACTTAGAAAACAATCCCATACTGCTTGGCCCAATGCAAAGACTGAAAAACAGGACAAATTTAACTGACTCACCCAAAGAACAGTAGAAAACTCCTCTGAGAGTATCAAGTCTTGAGTGTGTGCGATGTCCAATGAAGATGTAAAGGATGCAGGATCTATGATACAAACTAATAAAGTAAAGATCCCTGTAAATAAATGGGTAACCAAAATAACAATCCTCCAAATCTGAATGCCAATACTTTTCAGCTCCATAGAGCAGAGGATGCTATAGACTGCAAAAACAGAAACAAGACATAAACACCCAGCATTCACTGATGACTTAGGGTTATCTGCAGATGAGAGGGACAGGGTAGTCCCAAATATTTCTACTGTGGTTACTGAGGGAATATTATTTGAAACCCATTATTTGTAGTTTATTGCATAATGATTTGAGGTTTTGAAAGACAAATGAGGCTCCCTTAAAGACTGTTAACACTAGTATTTGTACAGCAATACTTGAAACTTAGATTATCTATTTGCATGATTATGAGGAGAATGTTAGTATACTTTAGTGAAAGAAGTAAAATATTTTTATAAGCAATGTGCACTGGATAGGATGTTTGCCTTTCATTTGCCAGGTTTACTCTCTGACACCCCATATTCCCTAAAAGTGATCCCTGAGTGCAGAGCAAAGAGTAAGCCCTGAACACAGCAGGGTCTGGACCCAAACCCCCACCATTGAAAAAAAACTCACAAAATTTATTGCATAAATTTTACAGTGCGTAGATCTCCTATGCAATGTATTGGCAATTCACACACCAAAAACAGAAAAGATCATGTAACTGAGTAGGCTCGTTTTATTGATATAAATTGAGAAATAAGTTATTATTTTTACTTTTCCACAAAATGAAATACTGTCAAAGGGGCCAACAATGTATAAAAACAACCAACTCCAGGAGGATTACCTTCTTATCTCTTCCCAGATATAAAAATATAAATGGCATTTCCATGGCTATTGCTTGACATATTATTTTATTTTTCTAGAATATCTTTCTTATTCTGCTTCTCAAATGAATGCTCATAACTTCATTTAGTTTCATATATAAACCCTATTTTCACCAGTACGTTCTGCAACGAATGTCAACAAATGTTTAATATACCTATTTTTCAAGCATTAAAAACTCTTAAAAAATCAGTTTGTGTAGCATATTACACTGGGGATTGGCAATTGGGTCAGTTTTTTTTTTAAATGCAGGCTGTACAATCAGAAAGCAGAATCTTAAGCTCTCAATTGTGTGATCTTGTTCAAGATATCCAAGTTCACTCTCCACCTCCCCCATAGTTATACTATGGGAATAGTAATGCCTATTTCAAGTGTTTGTTGAGAAAATCAATTAGATGATAATAATCACAATCATGCATTAGGCACTTAGACTCCCATTCTGGAGCTCACACTGTTAATCATTACCTGATATTGCCTCTGTGATAATACTTATAAAACACCCAGCCAATGTCTGATACATGGTAGACCTTAACACAAATAATACTTGTCTTTTCATTTTAGCTTATCTTCCCTGATGGTTGTACTATTTATCATTTCCTTCTAAATAAAGAGAATCTGTGGCAGACAGGAACTGCAGCTTTTCTAAGCTTTCGCTCTGGGACTGATAAAGTACTGAGTACATTGTAGGAAATCGATAAGTACCACAGAATAATAACTAAATAAAAACATGTTTTTTCATTCACCTAATTATTATATATTTAGTAGATTAAGAGGTTTTCTATGAAGAAATAATGATGAAATAATGATGAAGAAATAATGTATACATAGGTCAACCTCATTTTTGAAAACTTTGGTAAGTTCCATGTTTCCTTAAACCCCCAATCCCCAATCAATCAAGATACTTAGCAGACACTAGCTGACATTCAGTATAAAAAGCAATCGGTGGATAAATAAAATAAGTCTTCACTTAGCATCACTGACATATTCTTGGAAATAGTGACCTTTAGCAAAATAACACATAGTCAAACCAAGTTTACCATAGACTAATGTAATGAAAATTTAAGTTCCCATCATTTATTTCTAGTCACAATACATTACCATACTTCTAAACAAATGCCCTAAACATTCCTAAGATTAAAAAATACATTGCACTCACTGATTCCTTTTTCAACCAATTGAGGGCAAAGAATGGCAGGAGGCTATACTGTCAGCTCAGAATACAATGCTGGAAGCAGGCTTGGACTAGATTCCCTTACAGGCTACACTCACACACACACACTCACTTACATACTCTCAGACTAGTACAGTTTAGATGTGACAGTGAGGCCCATTGCATTGTGGGGGAATGCAGAAGGAAACCAAAGTTTCAAGAGAAAATCCATACAGATAGGGGGAGAACATGGAAAATCTACCAACAGTGGCTCTGGCTACCAATCCTTTCTCTAGTTTTTGTTTTGCTTTCCCCATTACACTATAAAGAATCAATGTTAAATCAAACAATGTTATTCAAGAATCTGTTGCAATCAAATAAAGCCATACTGAATTGTCTTCTACGTCAACACCAGTGCTTACTAAAAAACCTACAATTTTCTACAACTTTTGCTCAAATTTCACCATCTATAATTTGTTCTTTTAGCAAGAATCTTGGCTTCCACTTGAAATCCAAATAACAACATCTGTTCGTACTATGTCAATTGCTGCCTCTTTAAATTCCTCTTTATATATGTCTCTTCCTTCATTGGAATTAGCTCCCCTGACCCATGAAGACTAATGATGTTTCTTCTGTTTCATCTACCTAGGTCCTACTACTACCACTACTTGCTTTATTTTCATCCTCTTCCTCAGCTGAGTTCCAATTTCTATTGCCTGTCCTTTTGACAGACATAAAAGCGCTCTCACACCAAAACCAACCAAACAAACAACAGGGATATGCTTCCCTATCCTCATCCATATAGCTATAAAGATTATCTGATTGAGCTATCTCTATTTTCTCCATTTAAAAATTATTGATATTGCTCATTCCTAGGTCACTGATAACATACTTAGTGCAAATTGTTTTTGTCTTTCTACCTCTTAACATTTATATACAATTTGATCTTAGATATTCCTCTTCCCTTAACATTATCTACTTTCTATTACTTTGTGGTTATCTCTTCCTCTTTGCAGTAACACATTTTCTCTCAATCCATACAATGAGTTCCAAAGGCATATTATTCTAGATTAGTACCCTCTTCTTATGATCTAATTTCCTTATTCACCCATCTTCATCTACTCTAAACAGTGGAAAATCTATCTTTTAGTTTGATCACTCAGAATCTCCAAAACATAAATATGTCTGCCAATAGGATAAAGCAGGTAACCATGTGCATATATATAGTCAATTGAAATCAATGTATTCAAAAATATATTATTCGTTTTATTCCAGTTACCAACCTATTTAACTTCTCAACCTGTTCTAGTAATGCTATCATCTTCACCTTATCATCTATACCAGAAACCTACAAGGCATCTTATTATAATTCTATATTTTTTATACTGTGGTTGTCTTATGGTTCAGAGATAGCAAAAAAATTTCAGACAGTTTATTAAGAAAATAGTCAACTTTGCCTCCTGAGGCAATAAGAACTCCTCAAGAAACTCAGCAAATTCCTTGACAAGAGACTTTCTTTTCCTGAATTACTTTTAGCTCTCTTTATCTTAGCTTCAAATTCTGTGTCTCTGAGAATGATTATATAAAAACCTACTTGCAACTTTACCTTTGTGGTGCTTAAAATAATTGTAATTATATCTTTAGTAACTTGTTAAATATCTATCTCTTCTATTTCACTGGAAGTTCACATGGGTAAAATATATGATTTTTTTACACTTCATAAATTCTCAATAAGTGTTTTAATTATTATGTAGTACTCTATCAATTGTCTCTGCTTAATTAGCTATTGACAGAATGCAGAGATTTTTCATTTTTAGTTGTTATTTAGTTCTATAAATCTGACTGTTATTTAATGTAACTTCTTGATTAAGATTTTTTAACTTTCCATTTGTCTCCAGACAAATTGAAACTGATGCTTGAGATATTTTCTTGAGCTCTGCACTAAAATCCTTGCACATAATGCCAACATTTGATTCATCTTAATGTTGACACCAGTTTTGATTGTCCTTTTTCAATCAAGTGTGATTCTTAGTGTATTTTGGACATTTTCCCCCATATGTTAGAAGATTATAGATCTTATCTGACTTTTTCATTCAGTAGGTGTTCACCCTGCTTTGATTTAATTGTTGGATCTTTGTGTAATCTCCAGGTGACTAGGGAGATTTCCCAGGCTCTCCCTCTTGCCGCCTACATTCTGTAGACTCAGTTTGCTCCCCCTACTGGGGTGGCCCACGCCATGAGCAGACAAGGAGGATACGAGGGTCGTGTTGGTTGAAGATTAGTTGCCTTTTATTCCATTCTCCCTAAGCACCTGTTCCAGTCTCACTTAGTTCCCCATTCTAGTCTCACACTGCCCCTCATTCCCATCTCCTCCTGTCTCTCCCACTCATATATCCATGCTCCCACTCACAGATGTGCCTCTCATCTCTCCATGCACCTGCTCCTGTATTCTTCTTCTACATTCTTCTTCCTCTGTCCCCCTTGCTAGTGTATCCAGGCTCCATCTTGCTGCCTGGTCTCTCTCTGGTTTTCCCCAAATCCCAACACTGGGGGTAGACACCACACCCACTCTGCTAGCAAAATCAACATATCAAAAGCCCTTCCAGATTGCTCATCAGGCTCAAGGGAGGTAAATATCACCTAAAGGTGTTTCTCCTCTCCTAGTTCATTAACTTGATTAACATCTTAATTAACATCTTAATTCTACTTCTTCATTTTAATTTTACTTAATTCTACTTAATATTAGTTATTTTGTATGGACTTACTAAATTCTTAATTTTACTTAGTTCTACTCCTTAATATTAGTTATTTTGTATGGACACAGTAAGAGATACATTAAGCTTGTAGGGTAGCTCTCCTGGGGACATCTCACTATAGATCTCAGACTACAGTGCTAGGGCCAGTTTAGTCTTCCCTAACCCTAACAGGGTTCTAATCTAGATGTTGCTTTTGGGATTATGAAAGAATTTGTCCACGACCATGCTTTCAATTTACATATATTTAAGCATTGCAGCACTTAGGCCAGGCTCATTTTAACACCAGGGTAGCTCACTGCTTGCCCTTGTTCCATTCAGTCCTTCACAGAGACTCTGCTTTGGGGGTGCTAGAAAGTAAGGGCAACTGAGTCTTAAGTTGAGAGAACAGATGCCCAGGGGTGAATATCATTCAGATTCAATTAACTCCCAAGTTACAAAAGCATAGCATCTATTGTCTTCCTGTGTCTAAACAAAAAGGACATTGCTCATAATTAGCTATGCAAAAGACTTTAGAAGAAGATAAAAGTAATATTTATAAGTTAACAGAGCACAAAGAAAAAGGTTACAAAGAAACACAGAGGAATGTGAGCACTGTGATGGGAGTAACCCAATAAACCTAAACTCTAAGTGGCAAGGCAGAAAGGACAAACATGTTAGTCTACAGATCTTGGTCTAAATATGTAGGCATTTTGCCAATAGAATTTTAATTTTCAGACCTTTACAGGTATTTTCTTTTTTTCTTTGATCAATCTTGTGCCCACTTGTTTCAACCTGAAAGAGTAAAATGTAAAATAGGAGACTGACACCCAAGAATAGCTGAGATAAGTACCAAACGTTTTACTCCATGGCTTGGAGTCCAGCCATACATGCTAGGGAAAAAGGCAGCTCAGATAGAGAAGGGAGCATCAAATAAAAGGTGTAGGGAGGTTCCTCCCAGGGTGTAGATGCATGCTGAAAGAAGACTATAGGCCGAACATGATTGCCACTCAATGCCTTTTTGCAAACTACAGCACCTAAAAGGAGAGAGAGAACAAAAGGGAATGCCCTGCCACAGAGGCAGGGTGGGATGGAGGGGATGGGGGATGGGAGGAATACTGGGATGAGTGGTGATGGAGAATGGGCACTTATGGAAGGATGGGTACTCAATCATTGTATAACTGAAACCCAAGCACAAAAATTTGTAACTCTAAAACTGCACCTCATGGTGTTTCACTAATAAAAGGTAAAAATAAATGACTAAATAAATAAATAAATAAATAAATGTATTTTCTAGGTGAGATCATTAGAACTCTCTTTGTGAGCTAAGACTAGAAGTGGAATCCCTCTGGCTGGCTGCCGTTAGCTGCCCTGTCTGTGACTCTGAGAGGAAAAGGAGAATGCCTAGACAGACAAGAATTTCCCAGAGCCAGAGAACCTTCCACATCTGGATCTCCTCTGCCAAATGCACCTACCCCTTTCAGTACATCTCTGCCAAAAGAGGAGCTTAATGTTCACAAAAATATATACTTCCCTTTGCAGCTAATTTCTGATAAGATTCCCAACCATTCCTTGTTTTAGGTGATGTTGTACATACTGACCTGGTCAGAGGTACTCCATTTCATCTGGTTGCTGGAGAGAGAAGAAAAAAATGATTGAAGTGTCCTGGACAGTCAGGTTCATGATCTGGAAATCTTAAACACTATACTCTGTTGGGTGGATTCGACACAAAACACTCTGCACTAGTCCTCAACTTCTGGGATTTCAAATCACCTACTTTATTCCAAATGTCACTCAGAATTTCCCTTGCCTTGTACCTTGCCTCATTTCCAGGTATGTAGTTGTGCTTAGTAGGGAAGATGATTAAAAAAATAAACAAAACAAAAATAAGTGCTTTATCTCGTCTGTTGGAAGTTTTCTCATTGCCTTAGCCATTTAACTAAATTTCTATCTTTGTCATAATCAACCAAATATTGTCTGAACATTCTGATTTTTTTTTACTACATATAGAGGTATGTCTAGTCCTTGGCCACTCTATTTAATTTCTTCAGTTCCTGATATAACTCTTGATCTTCATAGTGATGCCCAAAATGTGGCCTAAAATTCATTGTTTGTATTTCACAGAAATTCAGTGTGCTGATTTAGTCATAGTCCTGATTAGGCACTTGGTTATTGTAGACTTTGAAAGTGATTCGGCATCGACTCCAATTGAATTGTACAAATTTAATGGCTGTGAAGGTGACCCAAAGAAATTAATTAGAATACAGTATTACAAACCAAAAAAATATGTTTGGTTAAGGATGATTAAAGTTGTTTAGGATACCCTTTATATTTTCTTAAAGAGTAAGGATGAACACCTTAGTCAGAAATCTTTATTTGAGATGACACTATTATTCAGGTGATAAGCCCTGACCCCTATGAATTTGTAGATCAACTTGGCACCCACTAATCTGTCCATCACCCTTCCCAAAAATGGGCTCTCATGTTGAATACTCTCCTATAAAACCACTTGTTCTGACCAAGCAGTCTTTGAGGACATGAGTCCAACATCTTCCATCCTATCAGCTTATTGCCAATAAAGCTTTCTGTACCCACAAACTTGACTCTCATCTGGCTCTCATGGGGCTGAACTAAACATTCATGGTTACAATTAGATTTTCATCTTTGAATCTGAATAAGATTTTATGTTTCTGTCATTTTCTAAAAGCCAAGTATCTTTCTAGATGACGGTGATAAAACAATAAGCAAAACAAAGCTCCTTCTTCTACTGTACCTACATAGTAGCAAGTTGTCAATTGTAAAATGTTTTAGTTACTGGAAAAAATGAGGTGAGGAGATAGTACAAATGGAAAAAGTTATTTCCACTTTTGTGTTGTCAGGAAAAGCCTCTTTGAGAAGACGATACTTTCTTCTTTCAGTGTGTGCTGAGAAGATATAATTTTATGGAGGATAAATTCAGTCATGAAGGAAAAGATGCAGAAAAAAACAATTCAGTTGGGGCAGAGCACTTTTGGAGAGTGGTACAGAGAACATTTTGGGAAAAGACTGATAGAAGAGAGGTTGTTGAGTGACACCCAACCAGGTAAGAATTTATCCATTTTTTTCCAATAACACAGTATTTCTATGCATTTGAATGTTCAAAGTTTCCAGTGCTCCCTCGAGCTATTTTGCAC
>JAOXYA010091292.1:0-11084 GCA_028565675.1 Sorex palustris
TTGGGGGTAGGGTTTGGGGTTCGGGATGAAAATATGGTGGTGGGAAGGTGTAGTGGTTTGGTGTTTGAATATTAAATGTAATATGAACAACTTTCTAAAAATACATTTTTTTAAAAGTCTGACTTGTTTTACATAAGTAAAAAAGGTTTGCTTTGCTTTAATGACTAATAAAATATAACTGAAAACCAAAACAATAAAATAAAACCACTCTCCTAACCAAAAGGTAAATTTTTAAAGACACCACAAGTTCTCAATACCATCTGTTACCAGTCTCTTCAAATAAGCAAAAATCAAAACCCTCAAAAATGAGCCCAAGCCCTTTTGAAAGAGATCAGATGGCTCTATCTTTTCCAGAGTATAGTTTTTAAAAAAGCAGCAACCGCCGCAATAGTGCAGCAGGTAGGGTATTTACTTTGCATGTAGTTAACCCAGGTTCAATCCCCAGTACCCCCATATGGTCCTCCAAGCCCATCAGGAATGATCCCTGATCAGCATGAGCTTTGTTGCCAGGTGTGGCCCCAAAACAAAAGAAGCAGAGGGTAAGAAAAAGGAGCTTCTCTCTCGCTGGTTTCCATAGCAAACACGTTCATTTTCCAGAAGTTCCAGATGGGCCAGAAACTCAAAGCCTTCAACTATTAGTTGAGAATGCTAATACACCCAAAGCACTGAAAAATTAAGGCCAAGACCACCGTCCCTGACGCATTCAAACTGACGCAAACAATGGCCAACATGAAAGAGTACAGATGAGGTCTCGAAGATTGTCACCATCCTCCAAGGAAGAGGTGATCTAAGAAGATTACAGGGGAGTCTTCCAAAGTGATCACAGATGGGCAAAATGTTCCTGTCTTAAGAGAATCAAGAAACAACACAAATCCTGTGGTCACAACCACAGCAAACCACCTTCGCAAGCGAACTTTACTGAGTACTGTGTATGCCAGTTTGGTTGTGTGAATGCCCTGACGTTGATTTACGAGAGATGATCAGTCCCAAGAGAAAAACCAGACCAGCCTGAACTCCTCTCTTGGGACCACGCATGTGATGTGTCTCCTGGTGTGATATGTCTCAGATGCGGCTCCCTCCCAAGAGCAGATCCCTGTGCTCCCCCACCTGCTTTCTGTCAATTCCAAGAGTACAACCACTGACCTGGCCAACTGGTACAAAAGGTGACTCTAAGGACAGCCGATGAGAGCGCTGGGGCATTTCCATGGCACTTAGCTCAGACATGCGACTAAATCCAACCAATGAGAACCCTAGGATTTCACAGATATGTCAATTAATACAGGTCACTTTTATTTTTTAATTTGTGGTTTGGAGGCACATCCAGCAGAGACTTACTCCTGGCTCAGCACTCAGGGATCACTACAGCAGGGATCATATAGGGTGCCAGGGATAAAACCTGGTCAGCATCACGTGGAACCATAGTCACTGTACTTTTCTCTTATTAAGCCCACCTAGTTTTCTACAATTTGCACATGAGAAAAATCAGAGGTATAGTTGGTTGTAAATAAGGAAAACTGTGGTACTCAATCAAGCTTCCTTTCATTCCCTTCTCTCTGTGACCATTCTTTCCTTATCTTCCTACCAGTTTTCTTTCCCAGCTACTTGCAAATGAAAGACAACTTAGCACAGAGGTTTCCTTTTCTTTATTTTATTTTTTTAAATTGAGAGTTCCTGGACCAGAGAAGGAGAACAAGGGTAAAAAAAGGCACTTGCCTTGCACATAGGCAAGAGTGGTTTGATCTCCAATACCACCTCAGATACCCCAGGCACTATCAGAAATGAACCAAGCAGAGTCAAGAGTAAGCCCTGAGCACTGCTGGGTGTGGGTGTGGTCCAAACCCCACAAAGTAAGCTGAGGGCTCCTGATGAGATTGAAATAAACTAAGGATAACCCTTGCCACAGATAAATTAAATTGATATTCAGTTTCCTGATACTTTGATGTCCAAGTTAAGAACCTAGGAAGCAGAGAGAGAATACAGGATGCCAGGTACTTGGCTTGCATGTGACTGACTCTGATTTAAGTCCCAGAACCACATATGGTGTACTGAGCACTCCTGAGCAGAGCCAAGAATAACCCCTAAGCATTGCCGAGTGTGGCGCAAAGATGAAAAATGTTTTATGGATTACGGTACCGCTAGCGGGCTGGAGTGATAGCACAGCGGTGGGGCGTTTGCCTTGCGTGCAGCCAGCCTGGCAGAGCCAGGTTTGATTCCTCCACCCCTCTCAGAGAGCCTGGCAAGCTACTGAGAATATTCAATATGCCAAACACAGTAACAAAAAGTCTCACAATGGAGACGTTACTGGGCCCACTCGAGCAAATCGATGAACAACGGGAGGACAGCAGGTCAGTCTATACCTGTGAGGTGAGTGCATCAGCAGCCTGATGGTGACTTCAGACTTCTAGATACCCCAAAATTGCTGCTATGCCTTTGGCCGACCCGAACAACTTGGGGTCAAGTAAACAGTTAAAAGTTAGGTATGTGGGAGACACACCCACAAACCACCTCGAACTCAGCTATAATTGGAGG
This sequence comes from Sorex palustris, assembly GCA_028565675.1. Classification (NCBI taxonomy): domain Eukaryota; kingdom Metazoa; phylum Chordata; class Mammalia; order Eulipotyphla; family Soricidae; genus Sorex; species Sorex palustris. The sequence goes on from JAOXYA010091292.1 coordinate 2,530, forward strand.
CAAGGCCTCTCTGGTTCCTGACTGCTTAACGACCATGATCCCAGAAGACTCAGAAAAAAATCTTGGAACCCAGTGGCTTTTGGCAGAAATGCGTCCGGTCACCACAGTAGGTTACTGGCACCGGGCCACCACAGGGGGAAAGGGTGCTGTCCCTCCACCTGCCCCCCCCCTTGGTGGCTCGGTGGCCGCCATCCTCCAGGGGCCACTGGACAGTCAGGTTTGGGCCCGCAGTGAGGAGACACTCGGGGCCTCATGGAATGCGGGTGGAGCCGGTTCTTTCCTTCCCGCCCCAAAGAGACCCTGGGTCACTCCCACAAATGGCCTCTCTGGCTCCTGATCAAGCTGCTTAATGGCCATGATCCCAGAGACTCGGGAACAAATCTTGGAACCCAGCAGGTCTTGGCAGAAATCCTTTCAGATTTAATTGTTAAAATTTCGGAATTCCAAAATCGCACAGCCACTACTGCGGCTGCACGACATCATGTTATTCACAACAAGCAATAGAAACCAAACAAATTGTCTATGGTTGCCTTTTCGGCAGATCTGAGTGTTGGGGTAAAATCCTGAATAATAATGGTGGGTGTGGTGTCGAAATATTGAATGTGATCAAAGTAAAAAATAAAAAAAAAAGAAAGAAAGAAAAATGTTTTAATCTAGTGTATTAGGAGCCAGAGTGACAGCTGGTAGGGTGCTTGCCTTGCACACAGCTGACCCATGTTCGATTTCCAGCACCCCTATGGTCCCGCAAGCATGCCATGAGTGATTCCTGAATGTAAAGCCAGAAGTAATCCCTGAGCATCACTGAGTGTACTCAATCCCCAAAAAAGAGTGTAGAATATGTGTGTGTATGTGTGTATTTACTATCGCCTTAGCAATACTGTATGTATGTATGCACACACATATACACACATATATACAGTATCTCTAAAGCAATAGTACAGCGAGTAGGATGTCTGCCTTATACACAGTCAACCCTGGTTTGGATCCTTGGCACCCCATGTGGTCCCTGTGAGCAATCCAGGAATGATCCCTGAGTTCAGAGCCAGGAGTAACCCCTGAGCACCACCAGGCATGGCCCCAAAACAAAAACAAACAAACAATATCTAGTGTATTAGAAAGAGGACCAACAGAACTGACAAACCAACAGAACTTACCCCTAATACAGATGCACCAAGTGTCTTAAGTATTCTACAGCATCATGGCTATCTCTAGGATCACTTCTGGCATGTGGACAAAACACGCCTGACGGGAAATAACACCATTTCAACGGTAGGATGTTTGGAAGTCAAAGCAAACTCTCTCTTCCTTCCTGTTCACGCTAGTGGTGCAGGAGAGGCACTGGGCAATGCCCACGTCTGCAAACTGACCTTTCCAATCACTCCACGTCCCCTGGGCCAGAGTAGCTGCATGCACTTTCACTGTTTCTTGTTACCCTTATTTTCAGCTCTGGACTGTTTACACGAGAAAAACAAGTGCCCAACTGCCACTGACAGCAATTGTATTCTACGACCCCAGAGGCAAGGTCCTGTTGGTAAAAGAATCTAGGGGCCCTAGAGACAGCTTCATGTGCTCAAGTGTATGGAGGCCCCAGGTTGATCCTCAGCAGCCTGCAGTTCTCTGAGCACTGCTGGGAGCAACCTCCAAGCACCGAGCCTGAAGTAGTTCCTAAGTGCCATCAGGTGTGACCCCCAGTCCAAAAATAATAGTAAAGTGATTTTCAAGCACTATTCTCTGCTTCTCTCTAGATTTTTGCCTTTTTTCTCCACCCAAAACCAGCTTTCTCTGTCCACAAAGACAGAACAAGACTGCCTCCAACCCCCAAGTGCCTGCCTATGAGCTCTTAAGTGACTAGATGGGCAAATCGCTCTCTCTGGCTCAGTATCACATTTCGAGGAAAGGGATGCATCAAATCCACTTCAACCCTCAGAGTCTTCCATAGAGGAGAAATGTATTGCACGATACTGGGGGTGGGGTTGGGGGCGCGGAACCAGGGAGGAAGCTGGGGGTGGAAGGGCGTCTAGGGCCTGCTTCACATGTCCAAGGTCCTGGGTTTGAGTCCCAGAACCCCAGATGAAACAGATTCAGCAAGATACCCCCAAAAACTCCATTAACAGTTCCTGCTACTTTGGACTATTCACCAAAATTAAGAATAGGACAGCAAGAGGAAAGAGGTGACTTTAACTCAAATCAAGGCATCTGTGAAGGATATAGAATTAAGCAGAGCTGAGAATATCAGAGGCACCAAAATCACTACTGCAGGGCCAGAAATGTGGTCAACCCAGGTTCTGTCCCAACACCCCAGGGAGTCCTCGAGCCCACCAGGTGTGAGTCCTGAGCGCAAAGCCAGGAGTAAGCCATTAAGTGCTACCGGGAGTGGCCCCCAAACCTAAATAAATAAAATCGCCACTGTTCCAAGAGGTCACATCAACAAAGAAAAATGCAAGTTGAAAATGGAGAGATCATACAGGGGTTGTCACTTGGCCTGTGTGCAGTTGCACTTGGATTGATCCCTTGCACCATAGACGCCCCCCCCACACACACAGCACCACCAGGATTGATCCCTGAGCCAGATGCTGGGTATGATCCCAAGATTCCCATCATCACCACCACCAAAAGAAAAGCAAGCTAAATATAAATGACAAATTCTAGAAAATTGTCTTTTTTTTTTTTTAAATAATTAGATAGCACAGTGGGTAGGGCGTTTGCCTTGCACGCAGATGACCCGGGTTTCCTTGCATGCAGATGACCCAGGTTTGATTCTCTGCATCCCATATGCTCCTCTGAGCACTGCCAGGAGTAACCCCTGTGGATCGCCAGGTGTGACCCAAAAAGAAAAAAAAATTATCTACAGGAAAAGCCAAGAGAACAAAGTAAATAAGGTCTCTAAGGGCTGAGATGAAGCTGCCTCCACACTGGACTCCTTGTGGCACACAAGCCCCAAGTTCAGTCACTGAAACTCAGTCAAACTGTTCCTCTCATGCAACAAAAAGATGTTTATAATGTTGTGGCCACACCTGGAGGGGCTAGAGTGCTACTCCGAGTTCTGTGCGGAAGGACCACGGTGAGAATATTCCCCCTGCCACTGTCTAGGGCCTATGAGTCTGGGGAACTGAGCCTGGGCTTCGCATGCACCTTGCACATGCTCAGTCACTTGATCTCCAGCCTCTCACCAGGGGACTTTAAATGGGTTTCCCGGTGAGTCCTAGACACTGCCGCACCCAGCTCGAGGCACTAGGCTGGCCACTACTATCAATCACCCAGGGCAAAGTGGCATCACATTTACATGACACTTAAAAGGCAGAGAAGCCCTACAGAAAGAAATGACCAAAACGTTACCAGATCTGAACGTTCAAGCAAGGTGCCAGGTTATCACGTAAATTTGTCTGAGGCCAATAAGCATGGAACAGAGGATCAAACCCATGGAAAAATCCAAAAACAAAACCAGGGCCAGAGAGACAGCTCAGAGGGCAGAATGCACACTGTCTGCAAGAGGCCTGGGTTAGATTCTGGCACTATTTGGTCCTCCAAAGCCACAAACTGTGACACCCTCACCTCCATATCAAAAATAAATTTTAAAATGAAACCGACTACAATGCTTTCTTGTATGGGGGGGGGGGGGGCGGGCACAGAACTGGTGGTCAGGGGTTACTCCTGGCTTTGCACTCAGAGATTACTTCTAGCAGTGCTTGGGTGCTAGGGATCAAACCCGGGTCAGCCTTGTGCAAGGCAAACGTCCTACCTACTGTACTATCTCTCCAGCCCCTAACATGCTTTTTTTGAGCTGGTTTTCCTGAAGGCCGGAGAGTGCACAGGAAGGTGGCAACTGCTGAATCTGATCCCATACACTGAACAAAAACACAGGTTCCAAAAAACAAACCCACATGGACTCACATGGACCCAGGGTGGGAAGAGGAGGGCAACCTACAATGGGGCGGGCCAAGTCAAGGGCTGGAGGCTTCCTGTTCAATCCACACCAGACTTTCCCCAGCCACTGGTGAGGGGCCAGGGGGTGTGAAAGCACCAGCACGTGCCTTCTCAGTCCACCTGGGACACCGCCTTGCAGCCACATGAGTCTGGCCTGCCAATCCCCCACTGCCCCAGCCCTGCATCCCTGGAAGCATCTCTGGGGCCCAAGGTGCTTGGCTGCTGCCACCACACTCACATATGGGGCAGCTTCCACACCTGACCTCTGAGGTTGGAATGCTTCTTTGGAGAGGGAGACTGGAGCCCCTTCCATTTGGTCCTATTCTGTACTTCCAATTTTTTTTTCCTTTTTGGGTCACACCCAGCGACGCACAAGGGTTACTCCTGACTCATGCACTCAGGAATTACTCCTGGTGGTGCTTGGGGGACCATATGAGATACTGGGAATCAAACCAGGGTCAGTCGCGTGCAAGGCAATGCGGTACCCGCTGTGCTACTGCTCCAGCCCCCAAATTTGTTTTCTTTTTTAAATATACACATGTTGCTTTTACATTTTGTTTTGGGACTACAACAGGTGATGCTCAGCGGTTATTCCTGTCTGCGCACTCAGGAATCACTCCTGGTGGGTTCAGGGGATGTTCTGGGATGCCAAGGATTGATTTGCTGGGTTAGCCGCATGCAAAGCAAGTGTCCTCCCCACTGTACCATCCCTCCAGCCCCCATACACGTTGCTGTTATAACTGAAAAAAAAAATTGCTGGGGTTTTTCTTGTTGCTTTTGATTTAGAGTCACACACAGCTGTGCTCAGGAGCTATTTCTGATTCTGTACTCAGCAGAGACCCCTGAGACCACATCTGGTGCTGGGGATTGAAGCAGGGTGGCTGTACTGCCATTCTGGCCAAAATTTTTTTTAATAACTCAATCACAACTGTGATATCACTTTATCTAATGAGATCAAAACAACGAAAGATAATAGATGCTGTGATTTAAAACTAACAGAACCAAGGAAGTCACTTTAAGGTTACAATGACTTGCCCTATTCCTCTCCCTTTGAGACTAATAAAAATTCAGTAGGGACAGGCAACAAATCAGACCTTACTAGAAAGGAACAGGGTCTATAGACACTCAACTCATGAAACAGGTATCTGAAGAATTCATTTTCATATAGTTTCTTCACCAAGAAATGTAAATAGAAAATTCTCAGAAACCCAGATTCATAATCTCCACAACCTGAATTCAAAAAAAGTCCTGATTCTTGAACCTTTAATTGGACGATAACAATAGTAGTTTGACAAGACTCTCTTTTCCTCAAAGACCATCCAAGAGTTTACAGAGTAAGTCACATGCTTTAAATGTGGCCAACTCTTCTAGGATCCCTGACAACATCCAGGGTCCCCTAAGCATCACCAGGAGTGAGCCATGAGCACCAACAGTGTGGCCCATACTCTCTCCCCACAAAAATCGTTTGCATAAACCGCCATTCATCTCCCTCTCCCCTTGAGAGACTTCTGTGAGCAAGAGTATTATCTCAGGAGAAAGCATCAACCTTCACAGGTAACTGGGCGCGGTCAAAGTCAACCTTTCCGGGGCCAAAGTGCTAGTACAGAAGGTAGGGCACTTGCCTTGCACAAAGCTGACCAGGTTCACTCTCCAGCCCCCCATTTGATCCCCCCGAGCACTGCCAGGAGTGATCCCTGAGTACAGAGGCAGAAGTAAGCCCTGAGCCCTGCCGAGTGTGGCCCCAAAAACTAAAAAAGAAAAAAAGCCAACCGTTCTCTCCAGCTCTTCACTCCTCCCACAGGCTCTCCAGAGGGATTCTTCAACAAAAACAAATCATGGGTCTGCCTAACATCTGCAGGCGCTTCCTACTTCCACTGCCACAGAGTAACACCCAAAGCAACCTCTCCCTCCTTAACCCCCCTTTCCTGCCTCTCCCTAATCACCCCACTGGGGTCACTTGGGCCTCGTGGAAATGGGGGGGTCGGTCCTCAAACATGGGGTTATTCCACACACCTACAATTTACTATGGAATGTCCCCAGAGCCCAGGTACTGCTCAGGTCCTGGGACAAATGACATGGACCCTTTTACCTTTTCTCCCCATCTCTTCCTCCTTACTTCTTCCAACCTCATCAAGCACATAGAATTGATTATAATGACTATATATAACATACATATATCTTATCTCATCTGAAAATGATAACATACCATAGTAACACTTTCATTATCATTTAATGATTTTACTTGATATTCATTATCACTTTAATTCATTAAAACCTGATACATGTGATATTCCAGCAACACTCATTTTCTAGTCAAATTTTCCAATTTTCTGTCCCAATCATTCCAAACAGATTTTATGTCAGTGACCAATATGTAACAGCCTCCTTCTGGCAGATGGAGCAGCTGAGTTTCAAATTCCAAGCAGTGAAAGATCACTGAAATCAATTATAGGGGCCAGGGAGATAATAATGGTATTAAGGTACAAGTGCCTTGCATATGGCAGTCTCAGTTCAATTCCCGAGTACTACCAGGAGAGATCCCTCAGCACAGAAGCGGGAATAGTCCCTAAGCATCCTAGGTGTGGCCCAAGATCCACCCCCCCCCCAATAAATAAATAAAAGTCTATAGTCTTACTTTTACAGCAGGTAAGAGTCTGAATTTCAGAAAAGCTGGACCCAGGATGAACTGGCTTCTATTGGCGGTCAGTGACTTTCAGCATTTTTATACTTGTAAGGTGACACTGGCCGACAGGCGGAGATTGAAACCTTTGCTAGAGACATGAGGGTGTTTGCTTACACCAGGCTTTGTATCATAACACCCTGCCCTGCTCAGAGCAGTAAAACTGCTCAGGAAGTTCGCCCAGGTGAGAATGAGTGCCACAGACACAGGCTTGAAGGGCCCCAATGCCATCTTGTCTCTGCTTTTATCCTAAGAGTCTCCTTACTGGTTTGGTTCAGGCGGGCCACTAGGAGCCAGAAGACCTGTCATACCCATTTCTGGCAAATGGCTGCCACCACTTGGAAGCCAGCGAAAGGGTCTGCCGACAAAATGCAAGAATGAACATGATCATCATGGGCAGAAATGGGTCAGGAGGCTGGCCAGGGGTGCGAAAGCAAAACCCTCCTGTAAGCGGGAGAGGGCGCTTCCATTTTAACCCCCAAAGATTATTTAAAGAATACATAAATAAGTGCCAACGCGTAGGACCTTGCCTTTTTCACATTCTTGTTGAGATGAATCTCTCATCATATCTCTCCCAATTCCATTCCTGGCAGCCCTGAAGCACCAGGACCTGCCCCACACAATAGTTTGGGAGACCAGCTTAAAAACGAGCCAATTAAGGCTAGAGAGAAGAACAGCAGTTAAAGCTCTTGCTGACCTTAAGGCTGGTTAAAATGAGAGAGACGGCAGAGGGGTTCAGGCACACAGCTAACAGCTAACCAGATTTTTTAAAAGAAGAAAAAACTTAATTTTTAAAAGTGGAGCCGGAGAGCTAGTAAAGCCAGTAGGGTGCTTGCTTTGCACGTGGTAGACCCAGGTTCAATCTCCAGCATCCCATTGGTCCCCCGGAGCATCACCAGGAGTAATGTCTGAGCTCCATCAAGATTAAGCCCTGATTATAGCGGGGTATGCCCCCCCAAAAAAAATTTAAGGCACACAGCTGACCCCAGCTCAATCCGGTACCACATTGGTCCCCAAGTACCGCCAGGAGTGATCTCTGAGCACAAAGCCAGGAGTAGTCTCAGAGCACTGGCAGTTGAGACCCAATACACCACCCAGGTGAGTGTGTGTGTGTGTGTGTGTGTGTGTGTGTGTTTTCATTTTAATAGGCAGATAAAATTTAAGAGGCAGATTACAAGGGCAGTCACAGGCTTTGTTGGGAGGTCAAACCCATACCCTAGGGCTTGCAGTTAACCATCTGGTCCCCTCAACTAAATAAGAGAAGCAGCTACTAGTAAGCACCCTATACTGAAACAGGAGGATAGGAAATGAGGTCCTATGTTATTAGTATGAAGACAGAAAACAGACCAATTTTCTGTATTTGGGGAAACCAATTTCATGACATTATGTTGGGTTTGCCATCGTTTGTTTACAAAATGTTATTCTGAGACAGTGATAACAGTAATTTGCTCCTATCCTGAGGCTTAATTTACATTCGGAGTCTCTAGGTAAACATCTCTCTGGCCGCCTTCTTTCCAGCTCATCAGCTGAGCATTCTAAATGCTTGGGAAGCGCTCTCCTTCCAGAGCCAACCAAACCGACAGTAAGGATGGGACTACAGCCTTGGTGGCCCCCGATTCATAAAATCAGTGGGAAGATCAGTAAAGTCTGCTTGAAAATGGGGCCTCTGATTAATTCATCATTTCACATGTCTTTGAGGAGTCAGCAACAGCACAGCAGGCAAGGAGCTTGCCTTGCATGAGGCTGGCTGATCCTGAGCATCCCATCATAGTCTCCTGATTCCCACAAGGAATGATCCCTGAGTGCAGGGCCAGGAGTAAGCCTTGACCACCACTGGACGTGGGGCTGGAGTGATAGCACAGCGGTAGGGCGTTTGTTTGCCTTGCACGCAGCCAACATGGCTGACCCAAGTTCGATTCCTCCGCCCCTCTCGGAGAGCCCGGCAAGCTAC
>JAOXYA010091334.1:0-11084 GCA_028565675.1 Sorex palustris
CTTAACTATAAGTTAAGAGCTTGGTCATGAACAAATGCTGTCATGATCCAAAAAGTAATAACTAGATTTGGACCCTGCTAGCATTAGGAAAGATTGGTCTGGCCTGAGAGCTGTGTAGTCCAAATCTGTGGCAAGATGTTCCCAGGAGAGCTGCCCTGCAAGTCTCAATGTTATCTCTTACTGTGTCCATACAAAAGTAGCTAGTATTGATATGTTGATAGCTATTGGACTCAGGAAAGGAGAAAAACACCTTAGGAGGTATTTTGCCCTTGGTTAGTCAGGATGGGCTTTGGAATACCTTTTAGGTGGTGTTCCCTTTGAACTTGGTAGGCCCTCAGGAAGAGTTTTCTGATGTTGATTTGGCTACCTGGCTGGGTGCAGTGTCAGCCTGAAGAGATAAGGGAATGGGAGAGAGGAGTTGGGGAGGCAAGAGAGCTGGGGAGGGAGGAGAGAGCAGGGCTGCAAGATGGACTGTGGAGAGGCTAGCAAGGAGGACAGAGAGAGAAGAATGTAGAAGAATACAGGAAGAGGCACATGGAGAGAAGAGAGAGCCCAAGCTGCGAGATGGAGCGCAGAGTGATGAGCGGGAGAGACAGAAGGAGAATGGAATTAGGAGCAGTGTAGAGACCAGAATAGGAGGCTCAGAGAGACTGGGGCAGGCGCGTGGGGAGAATGGAATAAACAGCAACTAATCAATCAACCGGCTTGGCCCTCACTTCCTCTGCCTTCTGCCCATGGCCCCGGCTGCCCCAGCTGGGTGAGGGGCCTGAGGCACCCGGAAAACGGGCAGCTAGGGGAAGAGCCATGGCCCCTCTAAAGATTTTTTACATGTTAGCACTTATGATTATAAGTTTCAATCACTCTAAAATTGTCAAGATTTGGTGTTAGGCCCTTTTATTCTTTTTGTTTTGTTTTGTTTTGGGCTCAAACCCAGTGATACATAGGGTTTACTCCTGGCTCATGTACTCAGAAATTACTCCTGATGTTATTTGGGGAACCATATGGGATGCTGGGAATTGAACCTGGGTTGGCCACCTGTGAGGCAAATGCCTTATCCACTGTGCTATTGCACCAGCCCCAGCCCTTTTATTCTTAATGCAGTCTAAGTGATAATAAATTTAAATAGATTCTCAGTTTAAATTTGGGGGGATTTTGGACTCACACTCAGTGGTCCTCAGGGGTTACTCCTATCTCAGTGCTCATGCATCATTCCTGTTGGGCTTGGGGAACCATATGTGGTGGCAGGATACATCCGGGTGAGCCACATGCATGGCAAGTACCGACCTGCTATATTATCGCTCTAACCTCCTCAATTTTACTGTATTAGCAGCTTTTTCATTCTCCATCACTACATTTTTAAAGATATTTTTGACCATCATAATTAATTAACTTTCAACTCTCCATCCATTTATTACCCCTTTAAATTACAACATTTTCTTTTCCTCTCTGAAGTTTATCATAGTTGAAGTAATGTGTTCATAGTATTACTGACGTTTACGATCTCGGAGTACAGTTCACAACCTCATTTACCACCAGGAAACTGTCTAAGACCTTCGCGCCCACCTTGGGGTCATCACCCAAGCATCTGCTCCATCCTCTCCCCCACCAAATTCAGATTCTCAAATAACCATATTTTCCTAATGAAACATATCACTACCTGTACAGAGTTTTATTGCAGATCTCAGGCTCTGCCCACCATTTGCAAGCTCCATGAAGACACAGAAATGATCTCTCTTACTTATACTTTATTATAGCCAGAAATATGTTAGAGGGTTCGGAGAGCATGTGTTACCTCCAGGAGACCGACCCTGGTTCTGTCTCCAGCACCTTCACAGCCCAAGCACTGCCAGGAAAGACCCCCACACAAGTGGGACTAAGCACTGAGCACTACCGGGGGTGGGGCAGCAATCAAGGAAAATTAAACAAAATAAAGTTATATGTTAGTTCTACTAGAGAGTTTTAGAGGAAAATGTACTCACTTAGATACTTAGATAATCACTTTGGTGGGCCTACAGCTTAAATGAAGTCACGGATAACAAAAAACTTGGTTTACTGAAAGATTATTCAAATTAAATGCATAAATTATAATAAAATGTTTTCACTTTGTACATTTTGACATAGCAGGTGTTCCTTGTCAGGCCAATAGAATTCACTTGAGTAATAGTTCTCCTGGCAATAGTCAGTAATCATGTGCTAAGTGTGAGCAATTTCTTCCTTCTATTTTTTAAATTCCTGCTGTTAGATAAGGACCACAAACATTTGCAAGCTGGGTCAAACCCAAAACTCTCTATTTCTATCTCTCTTGTTTGAGAAAACTGGGCCAAAGATGTTTCTAGTTAGCTATTTAAACTAAATGAGAATCTATAGTTTATTAATAAATCTCAAGAGTCATTATGAACTTAAATGTTTTCTCAGTCCATTTTCTCCTTTAGAATAAGTTTATCTTTCATATATTATTCATATGGATGTGAAAAGGTAACCATTTGTTTTTCTTTTGTAATCTTTCACCTGTTTTTAAACTACAAGGATAAATTAATTTTTGAGAAGATAATGTTCCAAATTTGAAAGATATCTTCAAAATAAGAATTATTCAAACTTAAAAAGTTGAGAAACAGGCAAAATATGCTTTAGGCTTAGTTTACAGTCCTCATATATTATTATGAGCTTTTCCTTATAATCCATTTTGGTTCTATGTGTTTTTAACAACTGAGTGCTCAAAGTAGGTAAACGGATATAGTAGTGTTCATCAATTTGCTCGAGCGGGCACCAGTCATCAGTAATGTCACCATTGTGAGACTTGTTGTTACTGCTATATTTTTTGGCATATTGAATATGTCAGGGCTGTGCATGCATGGTATGATTGTGTGACTAAGATCACAAAAAATATTTTGAACATAAAAATGCAGAATTCAAGCAATTTTTTGCATCAGACACATTAATTTGCAGTGTTCATTCAATTTTAAAGTTTTCTCAAATGTAAGGAAGATGGAATTCTCATTGTAACTATTTCCCATTTAATGAGCTTTCCTTTATCTGCATAGTGACTATTACTGTCTCCTATGTAAATTAGAGTTTAAGCCTTATTGATTTTTATGTAGGATTGCATTTATTTATGAATTATTATATATTACTGACATTTAAACTTTGATATTTCAGTAGAAACATGGGCCAGGAAGACTGGTCCACTGTTGGAAGCTACCTAAAAAGTAAAGGGGGTCACTTTGGATAGAGAAGGGACTACTATGACAGTGATAGTTGGAAATGATCATTCCAGACAACAATTGGGTGCTCAAAGTAGGTAAACGGATATAGTAGTGTTCATCAATTTGCTCAAGCACGCACCAGTCACCAGTAATGTCGCCATTGTGAGACTTGTTGTTACTGCTTTTTTTTTTTGCATATCAAATACGTCAGGGGTAGCTTGCCAGTCATTGCCCTGCAGGTAGGATACTTTCAGTAGCTCGCTGGGCTCTCTGAGAGGGGCGGAGAAATTGGACCCGGGTCTACCGCATGTAAGGCAGATGCCCTACCCGCTGTGCTATCGCTCCATCTCAAGTAAAGGCATATCCAAACCATAAGGCCCAGATTGAGAGATAGACAGACAGACAGACAGACAGAGACAGAGAGAAGTGCCTCCCATAGATGCAGGCTAGGGTGGTGGTGGGAAACTGGGGACACTGGTGGTAGAAAATATACACTAATGAACGGACAGGTGCTGAAACATTATATGACTTGAAACCGAATCATGAACAACTCTGTATCTCACTGTGATTCAATTGAAAAACAAACAAACAAACAAAAAACACACCTCAAGTCCGGATTCTAAATATTACAAAATATATCAAAGCCTACATGAAAAATGTGCTTTCTTTCCATCGAAATTAGAATATATTTAATACTAAACAACAGAAAACAAACCTTTTCTGGGTGACCGCTCTGGTCCCGTTGAAACAATACTGTTTGGAAGACTGGAGCGATGAGACCAGAAAAGAAAGAGAGCAAATGGCCAAGGCTCTGGCAAGATGGAACAGAATCAAACCTCACCTGAGAGGCCCGGGTTTGATCCTTAGATGGAAAACCTGGAAAGCCTCAAAAGCATCCTATATATCATTACATAATATATCACTACAATCTTACATATATGATTAGATAGAAAACACAAAACCCATGGATGGATCAGAACCTACGATAAGAAAGTAACTGAGGGGGTGGAGAGGTAGTCCAGTGGGCAGGCGTTTGCCTTGCAGGCTGATATCCCAGGTTCCATCTTTGACACCCCATATTGCCCCCTAAGCTCTACCAGGAGTACAGGTGGGTGTGGTCCAAGGCCCCCATCTCTGAAAAAAAAAAAACTCAAGGAGCTGGATAGTACAGCAGGTGAGGTCGGCTATACTTGTATGTGGTCAACCCCAGTTCAATTTCTGGCAGCCCAGGTGGTCCCCCAAGCTCCACGAGGAGTGATTCCTGGTATCGCTGTATCTGACCCCAAATACCCACCCTCCCCCCATCAAAATAAAAAATAAAGTAATGAGATATAAATACAGAAAATGAAAACCACAGCAGTTATAAAGACAACTGATATTTGATGTGTAACATAGATAACAAATTACGTTGTCTAGAAATAAACCCCACACGTGTGGCCGTTCTAGTCTTAAGTGAGTCAATTGGCAGGAGTATGTGATGATGTTTCAGGCTTATTAAGTTAATGACGAGGCAGGGTGAGGAAAGAGATTCTCTCCGAATGGAATTGGAGAGACTATCCTGCCAGCTCAGGGCCTGGCAGGGCTTTCCTTCAAAACTGGACAAAGAGATTCTGAAATTCCACGGTCAGAGCAGAAGGTAGAAAATTCTTACGGAAGAGCAAAGAGCTGCTGGTGTTTGAAAGAGCTGCTGTCTCCTGGCGCTGACCCGGATGCATGGGATGGACCCAGAGTCCAGGGGACCAGAGGAACTGAGGACAACGCAGTGACCAGGGGAGTTTGTCCACAGAGAATGCTGGAACATTCGCAAGCATATATGGAAAGAAGAATAAAATGGACACATACTTCCTATCCAACACCCAAATCAAGTGCAGGTGGAAACCAGTCGTAAGTGAAAAAGACAGAGAGTATTTTTGTTCTTTGGAGTAGAAAAGAGAGTATTTTTGTTCTTTGGAGTAGAAAAGAGTTCTTTACCAAAGGGGGGGAAAGGTAGGAGCGACCCCCCCACCAAGAAAAAAATTACTGTTTTCAAAAAGTAACTCTAGGGGCTGGAGCAATAGTACAGAGGGTAGGGTGTTTGCCTTGCATGTGGCCGACCCAGGTTTGATCCCCTGCATCACATATGGTCCCCTGAGTGGTCCCCTGAGCACCGCCAGGAGAAATTCCTGAGTGCAGAGCCAGGGGGAGCCCCTGAGCATCACTGGGTGTGACCCAAAAAGAAAACAAAAAAGAAGTAACCCTAAATAGTAAACTCTTTTAAAGCTACTATTCGAAAGAGGAAACAGGGCCAAAGCCACCTAGAGGGGTGGGCAGAGCCCAGTGGGCCAGTGGACAAGCTGGTCCTGAGCAGTGGAGGAAAGGCCCGAGAGCACTGCGGGGTGTGGTTCTTCCACTAAACTAAACATGGAATGCTCGGGAGCTGTAGCACACTTCTGGTGCTCAGCGCTACTAGCAAAGACATGGGGCACTGACATACAAAATTCTCTTGGACACTCATCTGAGTACCATGTTTACAACATAGGTAACACAGAACACAAAAGCACTTTAGCTATAGCAGCGATGCAAGGTGTAGCACGTGGACAAAAAAACAGCAGTGTACTTAAAATGTATATGATAGTACAGCAGGTAGAGCGTTTGCCTCGCACGCAGCCAACCCGGGTTCGATTCCCAGCATCCGGTAAGGTCCCCCAAGCACCACCAGAAGTAATTCCTGAGTGCAAAGCCATGAGTAACCTCTGTGCATCGCAGGGTGTGGCCCAAAAAGCAAAATAAATAAATAAATAAATAAATAAGTATATGAAGACCAACACTCAAACAAAATAGAGTGGGGAGATATATATTTTTATATAAAGTTTAATATTTAATATTTTTTAAAGGAAGAGAGTGTGAAAGCGTAAAGTCTATGCTTTGCATACAGGAACCCTGGGTCTGACCCCCAGTACTATAAGACGCCAAAAGCACCACCAGAGAAACCCCAGCAAGGATCCTGGAGTAGGCCCTGGGCACTGCAGGATGTGGCACCCCCTCCAAAAAAAAAAATTACATACATGCACATAGCAAAGGAATGACTCTATACGACAGATTTTTCTCTGGAGGGTCACCTAACAGAACACTGTAGCTGGGTAATAGTTTGAAGATGTTCATTTTAATAACAAATCTCTATACTACATAGCTAAGATTTTGACAAGGAGGGAAAATTTTCAATATATATATATATATATGTTTTGGCTTTTTGGGTCACACCTGGTGATGCAAAGGGGTTACTCCTGGCTCTGCACTCAGGAATTACTCGGTGGTCAGGGGACCATATGGGATGCTGGGAATTGAATCCGGGTCAGTTGCGTGCAAGGCAAATGTTCTACCCACTGTACTATAACTCCAGCCCCACTTTTTTTTTAAGTAGCTGAATTACTTATTAGTCAAGATATCTGACTAATAATGGTGTCTCCATTTACTTTATGGAGTTAGGCTAAAACATAGCACTGTAGCACTGTTGTTCCATTGTTCATCAATTTGCTTGAGCGGGCACCAGTAATGTCTCCATTGTGAGACTTGTTGTTACTGTGTTTGGCATATCAAATATGCCATGGGGAGCTTGCCAGTCTCTGCCGTGTGGGCAGGATACTCTCAGTAGGTTGTCGGGCTCTCCGAGAGGGATGGAGAAGTTGATCCCGGGTTGGCCACGTGCTAGGCAAATGCCCTACCCGCTGTGCTATAGCTCCAGAGAAACTACACCATAGGGGAAATGACCTGAAATCTGCCTCCAAATACTGCAATCAAGAGTTTTCATATTTGACCAGGGCTCTCTTCTGGAGTCAGGTGGGTCTGAGTGGCAGTACGGTGGGTCAGGTGTTTGCCTTAGAGGTGGCTGATCTGGGCTCCGTCCTACATATGGTTCCCCCGATTCCTGGACGAAGTAATCTTTGAGCTCAGAGCTATGAATAAGCCCCGGGCACACCTGGGTGTACCCCCACCCCCTGCACCTAAAGGAAAAGAAAGAAAAAGGTCACCTAAGAGAGACTGGAGAAAAATTAAACTGTGTCAAGAAGAGAGTAAATTTCTCCACAAGCACAATGAAGAAATAAAGGATTGATTATGTGGTAATTCTTCCTCACTTGAATTATTCAGAAAAAGATGGCTTGGAAGAGAATTCCTGTTTGGGATGGAAATATACATTTTAGCGGG
Source organism: Sorex palustris (assembly GCA_028565675.1). Taxonomy (NCBI): domain Eukaryota; kingdom Metazoa; phylum Chordata; class Mammalia; order Eulipotyphla; family Soricidae; genus Sorex; species Sorex palustris. The sequence goes on from JAOXYA010091334.1 coordinate 7,386, forward strand.
GAGGGTCTAATTGCCTGGCCTTTTGTCTAGCCCCCAAATAGAAACCAGTTCCTCTTTTCCAAAATAAAGTCTCAGTTGGTTCTGTGCCCTGTCTCTCGTCTCAAAAAATGAAAAAGAAAACGCACACACACACACACACACACACACACACAAATAACTGTTAAGATTAAAACATAGATGGCATAATTTTGTGTCAAGCATTTTGGAAACCAGCTCTCTCAACAGCCATGAAACCACTTATATTATGTTGAGCTGGAGTTTCCTCATTTGTCATCAGGATACTATCTATTCTTCAGGATGATTTGGAAAAAATGGGGTTGGAAAGACAGTACAGGAAGTAGGGCAGTTTCCTTGTATGAGTCTGACCTAGTTCAATCCTTGGGACCCCAATGGCCCCCTGAGCACTGCTAGGAGTAATCCCTGAGCACAGGACCAGGAGTAAGCCCTAAGCACTGCCTGGTGATGTGGTTCAAATACAAAACACAACCAAATAACATACAAACAACACACACACACACACACACACACATGAGATAACATATGACAATTACAATGGCTTAGTGCTCTATAAAGAATCAGTTATAGGGCCGGAGCAATAGTAAAGAGGGTAGGGTGTTTGCCTTGCACGCGGCTGATCAGGGTTGAATCCCAGGCAGCCCATATGGTCCCCTGAAGACTGTCAGGAGTAATTCCTGAGTACAGAGCCAGGTGCAACCCCTGAACATGGCTGGGTGTGACCCAAAAAGGTTTAAAAAAAAAAGAATCAGTTACAATCATTTCATTAAGAGCAAAGACTTTGAAATTTGTTCTCAGCTAGATGTAGAAAGCAATGAGCCTGTCCAAGGCAACGAAGCAACTTTCTTCTTTGAAAACAGTCGAAGGAAGAACTTGTATCTATTACTTCAAGGAAAGCAACAAAACTGATAGGTCTAGATTAGTATCTTTAAGATGTGATCAAATAGCATTCAGCCTCCCCCAAAGTTTCCTAGAACGTGTTTTTTCAGTATAGAAATCATTTCCTATAAAAGCCCTTATAAATTCCATGACCCTAAGCACTTCCAAGTTTGCCAAACAAAAAATAAGGGGAATTACAAGGAATAGATTCAATAGGACAAACCACATCACATTCACGACAATGGCCCATCTTTTGTTTTTAAATGATGTGAAGCTAAGACAAAATGTACCTTGAGAACACAGCCCTACAGCAATTAAAAAAGAAAAACAAAAAAATCCAATGCGAACTTCTATAAACAGGAAATGCCAACTTCAAGATAAAAACCACAGTAATGTCTTATAAATAAATAATATCCTATACCATATCTTTGATGAGACTTGCAAAGCTTTTTCCTCTGGTCTGCCACTCCTGAATTTCCATCAAATCAAGTGTTTGCTTTCCATGACTTAAACAAAAGCATCATTTCAGAGCATTTAACCGATTATGCTTTCCTACCATTAGCTCTTCATAAACTGGGGCAACGCCTGGCTACACTTTCTGTTTCAGCTCATCCTGTTTTTTGACTTAAGTTTCAAACTGAGCTTCAAGTTACCCATGAACAGCTATACCATGTCATGGGCTGTGAGGATCTGCTGTAATGCAAACCCAGAATTCTTTTATTTCTTCTTGTGTTTTTTTTTTTATTTTTCCACATTATTCTGGGCTTACTCCGAGCCCTGAGCTCATGGGGTCACTCCTGGTGGGGCGGGGGGGGGGGCCTCTATGCAGTGCCAGAGGTTGAACCTACATTGTCTCCATGCAAAACAAATGCCTTAACTAATTCCTGTACTGATCCAAATCCAGAAAGGTCTTTACCATCTATCTATCTGAGCACAAATAATTTTTTTTTTTTGCTTTTTGGGTCACACCCAGCGATGCTCAGGGGTTACTCCCGTCTCTGCACTTAGGAATTACTCCTGGCAGTGCTCGAGGGACCATATGGGATGTTGGGAATGGAACCCGGGTTGGCCGAGTACAAGGCAAACGCCCTACCTGCTGTGCTATCACTCCAGCCTCGCACAGATAAATTTTTTACTTGCTTGTTTTGGGGCTTGCTGGTCAAGATCTGGAGGAGCCTCGGGGTCACTCCTGGCTCGGTGCTCAAGAGACCATATGGGGAGTCAGTTAAACTGAAATCAAACTAGTGGCAAGCACCTGACCCCTATACTAGCTCTCTCCAGTTTCCACATCAATTATTAATGACCATGTTCCCCTGCATTATGTTTAAATTTAGGAAGCAAGGGCCAGAGTGATAGTACACTGGGAAGGGCATTTGCCTTGCACTCAGTCGACCCAGGTTTGATCCCTGGCATTCCATATGGTTCCCCAAGTCTGCCAGAAGTGATCCCTGAGTGCAGAGCCAGGAGAGGAGTGATCCCTAAATACTGCCAGGGGCAGCCTCAAATAAAACAAACCAAAAACCAAAGAAGCAGCTTCTCATTTGAGCCTGCTATGAATAAGCCATAAAAATAATCTGGCTTCAATAAGTAGAATCTTTTTCTGTTTTATTTTATTGCACGGTAGAGCCTGGCAAGCTCCCCGTGACGTGTTCGATATGAAAAAACAGTAACAATAACAGGTCTCATTCCCCTGACCGATAAAGAGCCTCCAATACGGCACCATTGGGAAGGACAAGTAAGGAGAGGCTGCTAAAATCTCAGGGTTGGGACGAATGGAGATGTTACTGGCACCTGCTCGAGTTAATCAATGAACAATGGGATGATAGTGATACAGTGATACAGTGATATAATATATATAATATATATATAAATATATATACTCACTCTTTCTGGAGTACAGGAATTAAAGGTGCTTGTTCTGCTTTTACTGACCCTAGTTTGAATTCTCAAAACCACATATGGTCTCCTGAGTCAGGGATCATTCCTGAAGACAAAATCAGAAATACCCCTCTGAGCACTGTTTGGTATGGCCCCCAAACCAAAACCAAAATGACATCAAATTAAATTAACTTTGATCAGTCAAGCCACACTATCATTTTTGCAACCAAAAATATTTAAGCCACAGTGCAATACCTTAAACCAAAGTCATTGAGTGGGATTTTACTAAGTCAGTCCATTTGCCTCACTTAATAAAAGGATTGGGGATTTTGGTAGATCAATATGATATTCTCTTTCTACCTTTATGTTCCTCTCGGAGAGCCTGGCAAGCTACTGAGAGTATCCCGTTCACACGGCAAAGACTGGCAATCTCCTCGTGGCATATTCGGTATGCCAAAAACAATAACAACAAGTCTCACAATGGAGACGTTACTGGTGCTCTCACGAGCAAATCAGTGAACAGCGGGAGGACAATGACACAGTCCTACCTTTATGTTACTACATGTTGGTTTAAATCAGTGCTTGAATATTTTCATTGTATAGAACAAAGGTTGAACTTAATTCTGAATTTTAGCATAGTCTTCTTACACTCACAAAACTGATGTCCACTTTTATTATCTTGGATGTTTTCAGATTACTGTTTTTTCTTTTTTTGTTCAGCCTTCTAGTCATGTCTTTCACCTTGATCCTACCCAAAGTCTTCTGCACCCTAATTTTCTCCAGAGTTGTCCCTACTTTCCTACAGTCTTTGTATACAGAGCTCACCCGCATCAGTCAGCCTCCCTCCCTCCCTCCTCCACCTCCTCTTCATCCTGTTCCTCTTCCTCCTTCCTCCTCCTCCGCCTTCCTCCCCTTCCTCCTCCTCCT
>JAOXYA010091368.1:0-11083 GCA_028565675.1 Sorex palustris
TTCTTTCTTTGACTCTCCCTTTTTGTATTGTTACTCTGTTTTGAATGTCTGTCAGCGTCGGCCACTGCTGCTGATATGCACTGCTTCGCCACCCTGCCATGGTGACACAGCACTAACCGTCCAGAAGACATTATTCAACCATTTTCATATGTGACTTTTTAAAAATGGGGCCTCATGCAATAAAACTGTATTGGCTGCATTAGTGAGGTTTGATCACCCTTACTGGCAAAACTGATCAACATGAAGCTTAACAAATTCTGTATTTCGTTTATGTCACTGTATTTTGTTTTGTTTTCCCCTTTTTGGGTCAAATTCTTAAATAAATTAAACGGGCTACTACACTGCCTCTCTCCATTTTGTTTATCTGGAGTCTAACCCTTTTGAGCCTTTCAGGGCCACTAGGAGCAGCCTCCACTTGGGGGCATGGGCCGTTGTGTGTTGATATTGTATTCTTACGTGAATTGTAGAGGGTCTGAGATGTAGCTGAGCAGTGGACAGTGGCCTTGCAAATGTGAAGCACCAGGCTTGATACCCCACTACTCACTAAAAGTCAAGATCTTTTCCCGGTGTGTGTAAGACAAAAGCCAGGGTCCTTTAGAACAAGAAACCGACCCGAGGATGCATAGTGACATCAGCCTCCCTGGAGTCCTGTTGTCTCCACAGCCCTGAGGCACCCTTCTCTGGCCCAGGACTGACTTTCTGAAGATGCCATAGGAAAAACCCGTCTGAGAATGTTGGAGGACTAGGGAGTAAACCAGCTTCCTTGTTCAAGATCCAATTCCATTGCTGGTGTTGGATCCTTAGCATCTGCACTCCGGTTATGATGAAGTGGAACCAAGCAGGAGCTCAGCGCATGGAGGCCCCCAGAACCTATTGCTGTCAGTGCCCTGGGTGCGTCTCTGTGAGCTTGGGCTTCTAGTACTCGGATGCAGCTGTTATCTGAGCTGCAGGCAGTTAAGGAGTTTGATTCCCTGCACCATATTTGGTCCCTGAGCCCTGCCAGGACTTTGAGGAGTAAGTCCTGAAGTTCCCATACATTGGAGCTTAATCCACCATCCCCTCTTCAGAAGTCACGGAGTGACCTCACACTGCTCCCAGTAACTCCCCCTGCAGTTGTTCCAGAGTGTGAGCACTCTTCCAGGCAGCCTGTCGCTCACTTTGGAAATTGCTCTGCATGTTAACAGTCACAGGAGTTAAGAAAACACGAGGAGGGGCCAGAGCAATTTCACAGTGGGTAGGGCATTTGCTTTGCACGCGGACAACCTGGATTTGATTCCCAGCTTCCCATATGGTACCCTGAGCACTGCCAGGAGTAATTCCTGAGTGCAGAGCCAGGAGTAACCCTTGAGGATAGCCGGGTGTGACCCGAAAAGCAAAAGGAAAGAAAACACGGGGGGCTGGAGTGATAGCACAGTGGGCAGGGCACTTGCCTTCCATGAGGCTGACCCAGGTTTGATCCCCATCATCCCATAGGGTCCCCCGAGCACCACCAGGAGTAATTCCTGAGTGCAGAGCCAGGAATAACCTCTATGCATCGCAGGGTGTGCAGAGCCAGGAGTAACCCCCGTGCATAGCAGGGTGTGACCCAGAAGGAAAAAAAAGGAATGCGTATGGAAGGGAAGACACAGAATTTTCCGTTACTCAGATATAAGCCGATACCCCATCCACATGTGTGCACCCCTATCTGCTTCTAGGTGTAAGACCATCTCATTGGATAAACTGAGACGGGGTGTGGCAGGGAGAGTTGATTGCAGTGCAGGGTGTTAGTTTGGAAACCGTTTGTGAGGATTGAATACTCAATCTGTAGCTTTGTAAATTTGTAAATTGTGACTGTTTAGGGGAATTTAATCTGTCAACTGCTTGCACTGATTGGATATCTGAAGAACAAGTGGAAGTTTTTTTTTTTTAATTTCATCAAAATCGTTGAGTTTGAAGGAAATTCAGGATTTTTTTAATGGAAACGAACAACCTTCATCAGGTATTCCCAGGAAGAGGAAATGCGAATCTCATCTTGTCCTGAGCCCACATTGATTCTCTGCTAGTTCCCATCTTCTTCCAGCCTCTCTGGACCTGGCGGGTGCTGCAAGCAGACCCCACTGTGTCCTGCTGCTCCCCACAGCTGCGACACCACACGGTGATCCTTAGGGCTTAATGGCTCCAAGGTGAGATAACAATTTTTTTTTGCTGTTTTTTGGGGGAGTCACGCCTGGCTCTGCATTCAGGAATTAACTCCTGGCAGTGCTCAGGGGACCATATGGGGTGCTGGGAATCGAACCCGGGTCGGCTGCGTGCTATTGTTCCAGCCCCAAGATACAATTTTCACACACTTCTAAGGAAACCGTTAGGATCATTTTTAGTCAATTACTCATAATAAGCAGTACAAAATAGATTATTTAGCATCTGCCTTTGGGGCAGGCTTGGTGGTGGTGGGCAAATTGGAAATAATGGTGATGGGATTGGTGTTGAGATACTGAATGTAATTATTGTGAACAACTTAATAAAAAAAAATTAAGAGAAAACCACATAGGCCATGTGAGCCCCTGCAGTACAACCAGCCCTGGTAGATAGGCCCTGGTTGAGGAAGAGGGCTGGGACCTGAGCGGTGTGTGTTCCCAGGAACAAGGGGGCATTGCCCCGCAGGTGTGGAGAGCCCTGGGGGTGGTGCCTTCTCCGCCTCATTTCCATCCGAGTGAATATTTATCAGCTCATCATTTGGGAGCATGATGTGAAGCCATCTGGGGAGGACTCTACAGAGAGGCTCAAAGACATGTGCAAGATGCTTATTTTTAGTCCAGTTCTTGGCAAGTTGGCTTCGTCCTCTGGATGCTGCCCACTCCAGGCGTCAAGTGTGTTCTTGGGTTCAGCTTCCTGATTCAGCTGCTGCCTGGAGACCAGGCCCTAAGGTAAGGCAGCTTCTGTGTAGGTTGCTCTCTTAAGTCAGGACCCTGGGCTTTGCTTGTGCTTGCTTCTTTGTCAAATGAGAACACACCTTGGCAGTTCCCTTTCCTGGATCAAGGCTCTTTTATTTTTTGCTTTTTGGTTCACACCCGGCAATGCACAGGGGTTACTCCTGGCTCTGCACTCAGGAATTACCCCTCTCAGGGGACCATATGGGATGCTGGGAATCGAACCCGGGCCGGCTGTGTGCAAGGCAAACGCCCTACCGGCTGTGCTATTGCTCCAGCCTCATGGGCTCTTTTTCTGAGGTCCTCACCTTGCCAGTTTCTTCAGGATCTTTGGAGGGCAGACTTCTCTTTTCGCTTGGGGGCCACACCCAGCGATGCTCAGGGCTCACTCTCAGTGGTGCTGTGGGGACCATCTGTGGTGCTGAGATTCGAACCCGAGTTGGCGGTATGCAAGGCAAGCAAGCATCTTCCCCGCTGCCTTGGAGGACAAAGTGAAGTGCTCTAGTGTATTTACTTTTCGTTACAAGATTCATTGGTAGTCTTTTGTGTTTATACAAGTATTCTTCAGAAGTACTGATAGGAAATTGGTTTTGTTACATCCTTCAGTGCCTTTTGGTTTCTCTCCATAGAGAATGAGGCTGAAGAAACCAATTTTGGGGGCTGCAAAGAGTACAGTGGGCTGGATGCTTGCCTTGCACGTGGTTGACCCAGATTTGATCTCTGGCTCCTCATTTGTTCCCCTGAGCCCAGCCAGGAGTGAGCTTTGAGTGCTAGTAGGTGTGGCCCTCGATTATTAAAGAAACATGAGACAGAATATGGCACAGAAGACGTACTGCTTGACTTGCTTGTGGCTTCCCCAGTCAATGCCTGGAACCTTTTATAATCCCCTGAGCACTGATCCAGGAGAAAGCCCTAAGCATTGGGGTGTTTGAAGGACCTTTGGTGCTCTCAGCTTTGATTCTTTTTTTTTTGCTTTTTGGGTCACACCTGACGATGCACAGGGGTTACTCCTGGTTCTGCACTCAGAAGTTACTCCTGGCGGTGCTCTGGGGACCATATGGGATTCTGGGAATCGAACCTGGGTCAGCCGCGTGCAAGGTCCTACCCTCTGTGCTATCTCTCTAGCCCCGGCTTTGATTCTTTTAGGGACGCTTTGAACCTTGGTGGAGGGAAGGAGTTGCTCTGGTAATGATGGACTCTGAAACGATCATTAACAGTATTGCAAACCATAGTCCCTCAACAAAAACTCAAACCTTTCAGGCCAGAGGGAGAGCATGGGAGGTGAGGTGCTGCTGGCGGTGCTGCTGGCATGCAGCCAATCCTAGTTCAGTCAAGAGCGTGGTACTGATGGGTGTGGTCTAAACCCCCAACACCACTAAACACAACTTGTGCTTTAAAAGAGAGAAGCTGGTCTTCAGGGCAAATGAGACTACTGCCTGATTCTTAATGATGCTGCCAGCTCAAAATTGTTTTATAATCTTAATAGGTTTCAGTGGGTTTTGTTTCTTTCTTTTTGGGGGACCACACCTGGCTGTGCTCAGGACTTTCCTCCTGGCTCAGATCATTCCTGGCAGGACTTGGGGGAACCACATGGTGCTGGGGATCAAACGTGGGTCAGCCTGTGTCAAAGCAAGCTGTCCTCTCCGGCTCCTATAGTGTAATTGTTCGGTTTGGGGGCCACTCTGGCGTCAGGAGCTACTCCAGCACAGCACTAGAAATCACTTCAAGCTGTGTTCTGGGGGGTTTCAGGGTCATGGGGACCATGTCTGGTAATCTAGTGTGCAATGCCTGGGTTCCAGCTCCCTGAGCTACTTCCAGGGAAGTAGCCAGGACCCACAACCTTCAACTATTTTTGATGTGAAAATTCAATGGGATTCAGATTTTCATGCATTGAAGTGAAGCCTCAGCCTTTCTTTTCCATATCATTCATCTAAGGCTACTTTCACACTCCCTGGTGGGGTTCTGTCACTGGAGACTGCAGAGCCTGAATATTCACTCTTATTGGCTATAGGAAAAACTTGCTGACACCTGGTTAGAAACAGGGTGAAATCAATCCATCTTGAGCTTCCCCTTACCTGCCGGAGCTCTGTGCTCAAGCCCCGTAGGTGCCTGATACAGCAGCATCCCCTCTGCAGCCATCTACTGATGCAAAGAAGCACTCACAGCAGCTAACAGAACCGTCCACGGCGTGCATTAACAGGACGTGGACACGTTCCCTCCCCCTCAAAACTTACCGGCAGCCTTGGTGTGAGGTTGATCATGAGAAGTGAAATGAGGTGAGAGGACACTTAGGTTAAGCTCAGAGTCCTGCCCTGTGCAGCCTGGCCCCCGCACTGGAGTCACTAAGTGTCAAGGCTAATACTGGGCTTCCTCGCTCCTCGCTGCCCTGTTGAAACTCCAGGGTCTGGCCACCAACTTGACCGGTTTCTTAGGTTTCTGACCTCCAAACTTTTTGGTCTTATACTACAGTTTTGTTTTATTAAGGGAAAGTGCATGGGAAGATGTACAGCAGATACAGTGCTTGCGTGGCATGTAGCCAGCCCGGGTTTGATCCACTCTGGGTACCCCATAGGTTCCCCTGGGTGTAGCGATCCCCCCCCCAAGTGCAGAGTCAGGCTTCAGTCCGAGCATCACTGGGGCGACCCAAAATCAAAGTGCATAGGGAAGACCACTTCAAGGACTGGCGTGTGGGGAGCCCAGAGCTGGATTACAGCCAGGAGTGGTCCCTCATCATTTTCATGTACGAGGTCCCCAAGTTTGATCCCCAGCACCACAAACCACAAAATTCCTGAGCTTAAGTGCACTCTTGTTTTTCAGGTTGTACTTAAAGATTATCTGTGGCTTGAGTGGTAGGGCACATTGACGGGTTATGTGTCAGGACCTGAGACTGAACCCCATAGAGCACGTGACAGGTTATGTGTCAGGACCTGAGGCTGAACACTGTAGAGCACGTGACGAGTTCTCCCTGAGCTGAACCATTCAGCACTACCGGGTATGGCCCTAGAAGTATGGCACGGTAGTTATTTCCAGAGAGAGCATAGCGGGTAACATGCTTGCATGCACGCAGCAGACCCGGGTGCGGTCCCTGCACCCCGTATCTCCCCTTGTCAAAAGCATGCTGGGAGCAAACCCTGAGCACTGCTGAGTGGCCTCAAAACAAAAGACAAGTTACCCGTGTGGCTGAGGTGATGGGTCTGGGGATGAAGAGCGCTCCCCACGCTGGAGCCCTGTGACCCCTGGCACCCCCCTGCTCACCCAAGTGCTATTGGAAGTGGTTCTGGAGCAATAGCACAGTGAGTAGGGTGTTTGCCTTGCACATGGCTGACCCAGGTTCGATTCCCAGCATCCTATATGGTCCTCTGAGCACTGCCAGGAGTGCTGCACCATTTCTGAGTGCAGAGCCAGGAGTAACCCCTGTGCATCACCAGGTACGACCCCCCCAAAAAAATAAATAAAAAATAAATAAAAGTGCTATTGGAAGCATCTCTAGAGCTTGGCCCCAAGCACTGCCGGGAGCACATAGAGTGGAAACTTTTTGGTTAAAAAAAAAATGGTTTACCGACGTCATAACTGCACTAAAGATCCGGCGGCGAGACCAGCTGGATTAGGACTGGCCCTAACCTGTGACAAGCCTCAGAAGGGGAAGGAGGGATGGGACAGAGAAGGCCGTGGGCAGGTGTGTGAAGTGACCGGCAGCTGCCCCGGCCCAGGGAGAGCGGAGAGGAGCAAGTACAGCCTGGCATGCCTGGTGGCCGACCTAGGGCAGAGCAGGTGGAAGCAGGAGGCCGGGCTGGCAGGAGTCTGTCACAGCAGCCTGGTATGTGAGCCCGAAGAGGAACGAGAAGCCATGTCCGCCCCGCAGAGGTGGACTGAGACTGGGAGGGACTTTGGCTGTCGCTGCATGCAGGGCCCCGGGCGGGTGGGCTGGAGACTCTGCAGAGCCATCTTCAAGGGCTACCCAGAGCCCGGCTAGTGGGGTGCTGGGCGTGGGGGATGATAACCCAGGCTGGCCTGCGGCTCAGTCAGCCCTTGTGGGAGCAGAGGAAAGGCAGCAGCTTCAAAGGGCAGGATCTGTTTTGTAAAACACGGGACGGTCACCTCCACGGCCACCACCGAGTTGTTTGCCTGCGCTTAGTGTCAGTGTGCATTGACTCTGGGGAAAGATAAAAACACGGGATTTCAGTAGATACAGAGAGAGTCTTTGGCCAAATCCAGGACTCATAAACCCACCCAACAGGGCAGGAGATAGAGCAGTGGGTAGGATGCTTGCCTGGCACGTGTCTGATCCTGGCTCCATCTGCGCCGCTGCATGGTCCCTGAGCATCCCTGGGCACAGCTGTGGGAGACCCAAGGCGCCACAGGGCTGAGATATACCAGAAGGAAACCCCAGGCTTTCTGGACACTGCTACCCCCCACAACACATGGACACACATATGCACACCACACACACACACACACATACACACACATGCACACGACACACACACCCTGGAGTAGCAAGTGAAGCATCCTTTTGTTTCCTCTTTGGACAGTAGTGATGCTTAGAAACTATTATTGGCAGATGGAATCTGGCCTCTGGCATCTAGACCACGTCCACTAGTCCTCCGAGCTGGCTCTCTGGCCCTGAACTGTCTCATTTTGTTTGTTTTTGGCTTTTTGGGTCATACCCGGGGCAATGCTTAGGGGTTACTCTTGTCTCTGCACTCAGGAATCACTCCTGGTTGTGCTCGGAGGACCATATGGGACGCCAGGGATTGAACCCAGATTGGCCACATGCAAGGCAAACGCCCTCCCTGCTGTACTATTGCTCAGGCCCCTGAGCTGCATCATTTTAATAAAAAGCATCAGTGAAAAGCCTGAAGCTCTTTTTTTTTTTTTTGGCAGAAAATATTTGGGTCACAACTGGCCATGTTCCCGGCTGACTACTGGCTCTACACTCGGGTCACTCCTGGCAGGCTCAGGAGACCACATGGGATGCTGGAATTGAACCGGGGTCTGCTGGTGCAAGATAAGCACCTTACCCACTGTACTATCTTTACAGCCCCCACTAATATTATATTTTGTGGTTAAAAAATTCTATCCCCCTTAGGTCAAGAGCAAAGCAAGGACTTTGCTCTCAACCTCTCAACATTGCCCTGGATGTTCAAGTCCAAGTAGACAGGAAGGAGGAGGGACAAGATTTTCTATCTAGAAAGCCCCAAAGGATCCCTAACCAGAAGGACCAGGGAACTAACACAGTAGTTAAGCACTTGCCTGTCCTGCTGCCTGCCCTGCACCGCCAGGAGTGATCCCTGAGCACAAAGCCAGGAGCAGTCACCAAGTACCACTGGGCGTGGCTCAAAAGACAGAACAAATAAAGAACACAGCCACACTAGACCCTAATAATGAGTTTGGGAAAGTTGCGCAGGATAAGGCAAACTGGGGCTGGAGCAGGAGTCAGGTACTGCGCCTTTCTCGCATGCAGCCCAGCTTAGCATCCATCCTGGCCCTGTATATGGTCTCCCTGCGCCCTCCAGGAGCGATCCCTGAACATAGATCCACGAGTATGCCCCGAACACAGTTGCGTGGACCCAGGAAACAAACACAGAAAATATTTTTTGATTCCTTCTGGGGCCGAAGATAGGACAAGGCATTCACCTGGCACAGGGCTGACCCAGGTTCGACCCATCTGGTCCTTAGGTGAGTGCAGAGCCGCAAGTAAACGCTGAGCACTGCCAGTGTGGCCCCAGAACAACAGACAAAGATGTTCAGGGGCTAGAGGGATTGTAAAGTGAGTTGGGTGCTCGCCTTGCACATGGCTGACCGAGGTTTGATCCTAGCCCCCCAATTATGCCAGAAGTGGTCCCTGAACACAGAGCTAGGATAGGAGTAAGCTCAAAGTACCGTGGAGTATGAACCTTCCCCGGCAAATGAAGCTGTGTCTGAACCTCCAGCTCTGCACTGTGGGAGCCTGTGACCAGTCAGAATTTGGAGGTAAAATACACAATGGGTTTGGAAGACTAAGAACCTGAAGTGTCTTCATTGTGTGTGGGAGGGGACCTGGGCCTGACGCATGCCAAGTACAAAGCCAACTCTGTGCCTCAAAGCTGTGTATCCGCCTTCATTTCTTTTCTTTATTTAAAATGTATTTTTGGTTTTTCGGCCACACCCAGTGATGCTCCTGGGTTCCTCCTGGCTCTGTGCTCAGGAATCACTTCTGGCAGTGCTGGGGGACCATATGGGATGCTGGGGATCAAACCTCAGTCAGCCACATGCAAGGAAAGCACCTTCCTGGCTGTTCTATTGCCCCCGGCCCTTCCTGCTTTCATTTTCCTGAGATTCATTACTGTTTGAAAGGATAGGTTTGGATATATTGTATCAAATGAAATATTAAGTTCACCTGGGGCCAGAGAGATAAAGTGTGTAGGTGAGCCTTGGAGCCCCATATGTTCCCCTGAGCACAGAGCCAGGAGTAAACCTTGAGCACTGTCAGGTGTAGTCCAATGCCCTTCCCCTCATAAATATCAAGTCCACCATCCTAATTTTTTTTTTTTTTTTTTGCTTTTTGTGTCACACCTGGCGATGCACAGGGGTTACTCCTGGCTTCCCACTCAGGAATCACTCCTGGCAGTGCTCAGGGGACCATATGGGCTGCTGGGCACCCTACCCGCTGTGCTATTGCTCCAGCCCCTAATTTTTTTTTTACTAATTGTTTTACTAATTAAAAATTTTCAAATTGACAGTGTCCAGAGAGCTAGTGCAGGGGCTAAGGTGCGGTGACCAAGCCTGGTTCCATCCCCCACAGCACATATGGTCCCTACCTGAGCCCTGCTAGGAGGGATCCCCACTGGAAGGAATCCTGGGTGTCACCCAATGTTTTTTTCCGACGTGGGCCACACCCAGTGTTGCTCAGAATTTACTCCTGGCTCTGTGCTCAGGGATCACTCCTGGCGGGCTTGGGAGACTATCTGGGGTGCTGGGGATTGAACCCAGGCTGGCTGTGTGCAAAGCAAATACCCTCTCTCTCTCTCTCTCTCTCTCTCTCTCTCTCTCTATATATATATATATATACATATATATACACATACACATATATATACACACATATATACGCACATACATATATAGTCATATATATCTATATAAACACATAGTAGTTTTGGATATACATATAGTTTTGGAGATATGTAATATACAAATATATAGATATAGATAGTATACATCCAACACTGCTACGTGATTGCAGTATACTGGGGACAGTGGCACTCCGGTTCGCGAGAGGCCAGGCTGAACAGAATGCCATGTATTTATCCAGCTCGGAGTTTTATTTAAGAAAAAAAAAAAACCCAACGCGCGGAAACCGCAGTAGCCGGGCGGCGGTGAGCGGGGGCGGGGGCGGCTGCCCCTTCCCGGGCCGGCCAGACGCCGCCCGCCGCGCGGGTGCCTGCGAGCCTGTGCCGCGCGCCGGGAGGGTGGGGACCTGGTGTGTCCGGAGCCCGCGGTCGCCCGCCCGCCCGCCTCGTCGCCGCGGGACGTGGGGAGCGGCTGAGGTGGGCTGGAGCGCGGGATGGCAAGTCCGGGCGACCCGGAACTTCGCCAAGTTCCCGCTCGAGCCCCCGAAAGGCCGCGCCGAGCCGAGGCGCCCCGCAGCGCTGCGCCCCCCGGTGGGTGCGGGAGCCGGGCCGGGGCCTGCTGGGCGCGGGGCGCTGTTCCCGGGGCGCGGGGGCTGGCCGGGGTTGCGGGGCGCAAGGGGCTGGTCTCGGGGCGCGGGGTTAGGGGTCAGGTTGCGGGGCGCAGGGGGGCTAGTCGCGGAGCGCAAGGGTCTGGTCGCGGGGCGCGGGTTTGGGGGTCTGGTCCCGGGGCGCGGGTCGCGGGTTTGGGGGTCTGGTCCCGGGGCGCGGGTCACGGGTTTGGGGGTCTGGCTCCGGGGCGCGGGTTTGGGGTCTGGTCCCGGGGCGCGGGTCGCGGGTTTGGGGGTCTGGTCCCGGGGCGCGGGGTCGGGGGTTTGGTCCAGGGGCCCGGCCCGCGCCGCCGCCTCCATTTTCTCCAGGTAATTTTCCACCCGTGCGCCCCGCAGCCCGGGCCGCCCCCGCCCCGCCCCGGACCCCCAAAAACTTTGCCAAGTTGCGCGCGGCGCGCGGCGGGCGGAGCCGCCCTGACGCCGGGCCGCCCCCTCCGGCCCGAAGTTGCGGCGCGCG
>JAOXYA010091381.1:0-11083 GCA_028565675.1 Sorex palustris
TTTTATAGTCTCTGAGTCTTGGCCGCTGATGGATTACACGGCGCCAGGGGGCCAGAGTGTGGATGTCAGGTGATGGCAGTCATGTTCGGTCTATAGTCTACTTTCAGCATGCATCTCTCATCCTGGGAGGATCCTCCCAACATCCTTCATTTGGTGCTCCCTTCTCTATCTGAGCTGCCTTTTCCCCTAGCATGTGAGGCTGGCCTGCAAGCCATGGAGTGAACCTCCTGGTACTTATCTCAGCTATTCTTGAGTGTTAGTCTCCTATTTTGTTACTTTATATTCTTCAGGGGAACATTTAATTGCATACATTATTCATCTGTCCTCTGCGGGATTCAGTGTGAAATCTTTTTTTTTTTTTCTTACTTTTCCCCTTTGGTCCATATCTGGTGGTGCTCAGGGCTTACTCCTGGCTCTGTACTCTGGGATCACTCTTGGTGCTGCTAGGGGAATTAAATTAGGGATTGAACCAAGGTCAACTGTGTCCAAAGCCAAGCTCTCTACCTGCTATTCTATCTCTCTGGCCCCATTTTATCTTTTCAGTCCCTTTCCTTTCCCTTTGTTGCTGTTGCTGCCAAAGATACAGGGGACACTAGTGACAAAAGTCTGTTGGAAGGTTCTGCTCTGTGCCTTATGATTCCAATTCTAGGGCATTCTGTGCAAAGTTAGGATAAAAAAAACAAGAATAGTAAACTGAGAAAAGTATTAATAGTACTTATAACTATTAATAAAGGCCAGTTCCGGTTCTTTGCAGCTCAAACAGGATATTTAGAAATAAAACCCTAGATGGTCGCAGAAGGAAGCATGATATGGATGTCCTGAGGCCTGCTGTGATTGGCTGATCATGAAAGGCGGAGTTTCCTGGAAGAAATGATTTATATCATCAGGGACCATTGGGATGCACTCATCCTGCTACCTGGGGAGTGGCCACCAGCTACTCACCCACTATGAGGCATTGATCTCAAAGTGAGCTGCCGGGCTGCCCCTGAAGGTATTGGTGAACATGCCCTTCCATGTTCCGAACTGGAGCCTTTGTGCAGATCAAGGTTGGTGACACAGAGCCCAGGAGATAATGCAGTGGGTAGGGTGCTGGCCTTGTATGTGACCAACTGGAGTCAGAGCCCTGAGACCCCACACGGTCTTCTGACCACCGCCAGGAGTGATCCTTGAGCCACTGCTGGATGTGGCCCCCAAATAAAAACAAACAAAAGAGGTCGACTAGGTAGGCCTCAGATCCAGGAGGAATTTTTCTTTTGGCGGGTGGTGTGGGAGGGGATTGTCTCTCAAGCAGAATCCAATTGGCCTGGGGTGGGGTCACTCCAAGTGATTCTTGGCCAACCCCGAGGCTAGGTTCATGCTAGGTCCTGAGCTCCTATTCTGCCCACATGATGTCAGGGACCACCCGTGCCACTGCTGGGGTCTTCAGGGCTCCATCCAGAGACTTCACACTGAGCCTTTGGGTGCCAGGAGTGGCACCAGGGTCAGGTGTGTGCCAAGCCTCCCCAGCCCAGGAGGTTTTGATTCCCAGAATAGCCTCCTTTCCTCCTCCAGAGTCCTGACCAAGATGAAGGGGCTGGGGAGTGGGGGGACCGAGCATGAACAGGGAGCAGTCCTTTTCGCCCCTTCTCTGTCTTCCCAAGTGGAGTTGGAAAGGAAGCAAATGAAGCAGGCCCGCTGTCCTACCCTGCTGCCCACTGGCCCAGCAGCTCGGAGAAACCTAGTTTCTCATTAACCTGAGCCTCCAGCCCCGCTCCAGCTTCATCTGGCTGACCCTGCCCATCTCACCCTTGCCTGAGGCTCCCGTCCCTCCAGTCAGCTCCATCTGAATCCTAAATAAAGACAGTGTGGGGACAGCCAAGGTCGATGGGGCTGGAGTAACACCCAGGCCCTCTCAGATGCCACGTCCTCTCCAGAGCCGCCCTCCTGGTGGCAAATCTGGCCTTGGAGCCCCACTGACCACCTTCAGCCCACCCTGCAAGGCATCTGGGCCTGGACAGTGTCCTGTGGGCCTTGCCTTGGCTGCCCCTCCACCCTCCACCCCCCATCCTGCAGGAGATTCTGCTTTCCCCATGTGTTCCAAAGACTTGCCCTGCCAGTCGCCCTTTGCTTTGGTTGTTTTTCTTAGCTAAGGCAGGAGGATGATTTATTGCACACGTGTTACATTCTGCC
The DNA here is from genome assembly GCA_028565675.1 of Sorex palustris. NCBI lineage: Eukaryota > Metazoa > Chordata > Mammalia > Eulipotyphla > Soricidae > Sorex > Sorex palustris. Next base: position 2,170 of record JAOXYA010091381.1, read on the forward strand.
GCCGCAGGGGGTCACGGTCCAGGACACAAATGGCAAGGGGGGAGGCACTGTTTGAGCGTGAGCGAGGAAGGGCTCTCAAAGGTGGTCTTGGGGATCAGGGAGCCAAGTGGGGTACATATACATGGCGACAAATTCCAGACAGCCTGTGTGGGGACTGGCAACTGGTACCACCGGCCAAACCACGGATGATCCTTTCTGCTGCAAGGCCTTCGGGGTGCTAGCCAGTGTTTTCTACCACGCCGGGCCTCATGGCTGTTGGCTTCTGTCTTCATTTGGTTTTCTTGGTACCCATGCTTCCAAGAAAGCTCTCAGGAGTCTTTTTGTGGCTCTGAGGATCTAGAAGCCCCAAACCTTCTGGCTAGCTAATATGTGCCAAATACTCACCTAGATTCAAGATTCTGGGATCAGTTCTGCTCAAGATACTCTCAGTCAGAAAGAGAGGGACAGACATAGAATGACTGCACTCAATATAAAATAACATAATATGAGGCTAACACCCAAGGGCAGTAGAGACAAGGGCCAGGAAGATTGCGCCAAGCTTGGAAGCCTGCCTTATGAGTTGGGGGAAACACAGCTGGGACAGAGAAGGGATCAAGGGATCACTAAGTCAATGATGGTTGGAGGGATCCTTTGGGATGGGAGATGTGTGCTGAAAGTAGATAAGAACCAAACATGATGGCTTCTCAGTATCTGTATTGCAGACTATATGGTCCAAAAGTAGAGATCGAGAAAGAAGAAAATTGTCTGCCATAGAGGCAAGGGGGAAGGTTTGGGTGGGGGTGGCGGGAGGGATACTGGGAACATTGGTAGTGGAAAATGTGCACTGGTGGAGGGACGGTTGTTTGATCATTGTATGACTGAAACTCAATCATGAAAGCTTTGCAACTGCATCCCACAGTGATTCTATAATAAAAAAAGATATTAAAGAAAAAGATGCTCTCAGGGGAGTGGGCAGGTAAGTAGAAAGTGTCTGGGACAGTGGGGAACAGTGGGATTCTAGATGAGCAATGGCCCCAGTTGAGATAAGGGGTGATGTTTGTACCCAGACCCACAAGGCAGAGAGCACTGTGCACAGGGGCACTTCTCCAGGCTGAGAGCAGAGAGTCTGTCAGGAGCCAGAGGCAGGAAGATTAAGTTGGGTTCATCTGCAGGGTTATATTTGTCAGGAGCCTGTCTTCTGTCTAGTTGTCAAGGACCACCGGAAGTCTCGCAGCTCCTTCCAGAGCCAGGGAGGTGGGGGCAGCTGTTAGCAGTGCTGGGGGAAGGTGGGGGCAGCTCCCCACTGGACTCTATGGTTTGGGTGTCCAGGAGTCACCACTGTTGAGTTGGGTGGTTCTGGTTTGAGTAGGAAAGTTCTCCCAGGGCTATGATCATTTTTTGGGAGGGGGGTGGTTGTTGGGGTGAGAAACACACCCCAGATGTTGTTCCAGGCTACTTCTGGCTCTGTGATCCAGAGATTAAACTGGTGGCTGCCTCATGCAAGTGAAACTGAAACGCTTTCTCAGGCCCCAAAGCTTGGTAGGTTTTAAGGCTGGACTCTGGAGAATGTGCTGCCAAGGTCACCCAGCGGACACGGGCAAAGGGAGTTGGTTTCTGTTTCTCATCCCATGCCGCTGCACCACCGGCTGCTCAAAATTTTGATTAGAAATAAGAAGCAAAATAGAAGCATTTAAGACAGAGTAACTAATGTGGAGTTGGGGGGTCCTGGAGATTCATGTCTGGGCACGTCCAGGTCCTTTCACCTTGGGGAAGGTCCCTGGGATGACCAATTCCTTCCTGTGTCAAACACCAACTGACCCCTGGGCTCAGAAATTTACAAGACCACCAAGAGACTGGAACATTAACCTCTAGCTCTTTTTTTCCCCCCGCAAAAGAAAGTATTCTTCTATTTTAAAAATAACTTTTTTTTTTCTTTTTGGGTCTCACCCAGTGATGCTCAGGGCTTACTCCTGGCTCTGCACTCAGGAATTACTCCTGGTGGTGCTAAGGAGACCCTATGGGATGCCAGGGATCGAACCCTCATCAGCCGCGTGCAAGGCAAACGCCCTACTTGCTGTACTATCACTCTGGCCCCTTAAAAATAATTTTTAAAAATTGGTTGAGATTCTGTGTTTTATAATACTACTAATAAGTTTCTCACACATGTAATTCCATCGCCAGTGTGCCCACCTCCCTCTCCCGAGTATCCCAACACCCCTCCCTCTCACCACCCTGGGCCCCAACTCAATTATGTGAATCAGCTCTGCCCTAGCTCCTTGACAAATACTTCGTTGCAGTGTCTGCACCAACCATGCACAGACCAACTTTTCACCTCATTTCCCTGTTGCTAAGGTACTAGCTTTCTTTGTTTGCACAGTGGACCAGAAGGAGAACCGTGTGTTATGGCCATAAGAAGCCTCCTCCACTTTTCTGAATAGTAGAACTTGATCCAAGGGTCATCCCCAGCCCTAGGGCCTCAATCAGGTCAATTCATCAGGGTGAACAGCATGATATGAATTGACGGAGGGAGGGAGGGAAGGAGAGAGAGAGAGAACTGCTGGGAACCAAAGTTATAAAAGATAGAATGAGGGCTGGGAGTAGTAGTACAACTGGGAGTGTTTGCTTTGCAAGATGCCCACCCAATTTTGATAATTCCTGGACATCTTGGGTGTGGCCTCCAAACAAAACAAAACAAAACAAACAAACAAACAAAAACACAGAAGGAGGAGAAAGGTAGATCAGGCAGATAATAGGATCCTGACATCTGGAACACCAGTCTCATGGTCTGCTCTGCTTTTGTTCTTCCTCTAAGAGGAAACAGATAAGGATATTAGAAGGATGTTTATTCTGATAAATTGAGGCCCTAGGATATGCAAAAGTTTAGCCTAGATAGATGAAGAGAGTTAAGCAATAGGCCAAAGACTACAGCCGTTCTTTTCTGCTGATTCCTGATTCTAAGCAATAAATATTAAATGAGTAGGACAGGGGGCTGGAGCGATAGCATAGTGGTAGATCATTTGCTTTGTGCACAGCCAGCCCGGCTGAGCCGGGTTCGATTCCTCCGCACCTCTCAGAGAGCCTGGCAAGCTACCAAGAGTATCTCGCCCACATGGCAAAGCCTGGCAAGCTACCCGTGACGCATTCGATATGCCAAACAGTAACAACAAGTCTCACGATGGAGATGTTACTGGGCCCACTCGAGCAAATCGACGAGCAACGGGAGGACAGTTCCAGTAAATAGGACAGTCGGGCTTGCAGTTCACGAAGACTGTTAGTTCTCTGCTTTTTAATTTTTCTTTTTTTAGGAAGGTGCCATATCTGGGAGTGCTCAGGGCTTACTCCTGGCTCTGCACTCCTGGTAAGCTTGGAAGACCATATGCAGTGCCAGGGATCAAACCCAGGTCGGCCACGTGCAAGGCAAATGCCGTACCTGCTGTCCCATACATAGCTCCAGCCCCATCTGCTGTTTTTCCTTATGTATTTTTGTTGTTGTTGTTTTGTTTTTTGGGTCACACCGGCAATGCTCAGGGGTTACTCTTGGCTCTGAGCTCAGGAATTACTCCTGGTGGTGCTTGGGGGACCATATGGGATGCTGGGAATTGAACCCGAGTCAGCTGCATGCAAGGCAAATGCCTTACCCGCTGTGCTATCGCTCCAGCCCCTCCTTATGTCTTTTTTATTTAATCCTTCATGCCATCCCTGCATTGACCCTGTCTGTTCATGTGGGGACTTTGCCTGGCAGACACCAGGAGGCGTGCTGCTGCTCTCATCTTGGGGAGGTGGGTTTGTGCTATGGTAGAAAGAACATGGGTTCTGGCTGCAGACCACCTTATTCTGGCACTCGACAGGCTCCTTCACCTCCCTGGGTCTCAGTGTCTTCAGTTGGGAAAAGGACTGAAAACAAAGCGAGATCACTCTGACAGACCATTTGCTGGCACATAATAGGTGGTAAAATTCAGCACTCCATTGACATGTTTCCCCCATTAATGTTACCAGACTTATTTATTTACATGTATTCATTCATTCATTCATTTATTTTTTAGTGTTAGGGATCAAGCCTGAGGCCTCACACGTGCAAGGCAGGTACTCTACCACCAAGCCACATCCTTGGCCCAAAGACAGATGTCTCCTCCCCTCCCCCATGCTAAGCAAGCACTCAGCCCTTTGAGCTAGCACTCAGTTCCATGGGATTGGTTTTTGTAGTATTACTATCATCTTTAAAATCCAACTCAAATTTTCTACTTCTACATTAACCTGCCACAATAGTTGAGCCCTCAATTCTCTAATTCAAGTTGCACTTGGAGGCAGCACCATTTAACAGTGCTCTATCCTGAGACACTACTTCTTGTTTATAGCCTGAGTGTCAGGTCTATCTTGACAATTCAATTATAACTGGCTCTTTCTGAAGGGCTTCAAGCGCAAGCCAAGACAAGACCAGGCATACAGTAGTGAGGCAATAAGTGCTTGGTAGTGGTTCAAGTTCAAGATACCCAGGAATCCTTAGGAGGGGGACTACAAAATAAGTAGCTTGCACTGTACTGAAAAACTTTGCCCTTCTACCATAATTACCTAAAGGGGAGGGAGAGAGAGAGAGATAGAGACAGAGAGACAGAGAGAGACAGAGAGACAGAGACAGAGACAGAGAGGCAGAGAGACAGAGGGAGAATGAAGGAGAGAGAAGAAAAATGTCTGCCTCTATGGTAGATGGGCTAGGGGGCTTAGGGATGGAAGGAGGAAAACTGGGAACATTGGTGGTAGGAAATCTACACTGGTTTTGGAACATTGTGTGACTGAAACCCAATCATGGACAACTCTGTAACTGTTTATCTCATAGTGATTTAATTAAAAAAATTCATAATAAGAAAAGCCATTTATTAGAAAAAGAAACTTTGCTCTTCTTGCAATGTTTTCTTTGCTCTTTAGCAGGGGAAGGAAAGGGAAGGAGGAGGAGTTGCAAAAGCACAAAATACAGATCCTATCTTGAATCCTGGCATGGAAAGTTTTTATGTGCAACTTCACTGGCTAGGATTCGGCAGAGCCTCCCCGTTAATCGCTAATGCCCTCAGTGCAGCTAGCCAGTAGCAGGGAAACTCTCAAGCCAGATTTGATTCATTTCCTTCACACAGCATAAATTCATCTCATTTCTACAGAGGTGAAGGGCTTCTCATCCCTGGAGACTGCCTCAAGTCTTACCAGTCTGATCTTCATCTTGGAAGATAACACAGTGAGTCCTTCCTGCAAGACGCCAGTGTTCCTATTTTAGTAAAGAAAAACCCAAACCTCCGTTGCTTCGCCGCAGTCCACAACATGTTTGTCAGTGTGGAGACGATTTCGTAATCGGGGAAGAAGAGTTCCATTAAGACAGCAGCTTTATGGAAGCCCGTGGCTGCTACCAGAGTTATTTCAGTGCCTTTGCGCCAAGGACAAATGTCTGTGTTGACAGATCCTGCTTTGGTTACCTAATGTGCACACACAGAATCCTCACTTCATAAATAAACTTAGTGTATAGAAAAGTTGGATGAGGTTTGGTTTGTGAAAGCACCCAGTTCTTTTTTATTTGTGGGGGAGTGAGTGAGGGTAGGGGCAGTGCTCAGGGATTACTCTTGTCTCAAGGATTACTCTTGTAAGTGCTCAGGGGACTCTATGGGGTGCTGGGAATAGAGAACAGAGTCAGGAATAATTCCCAAGCACTACCGGTATGGCCCCCAGATGCACAAAGAAGCTGCAGGTTTTAATTTTTCTTTTTTGGCTTCTTGTGTCACACCCGGTGATACTCAGGGATTACTCCTAGCTCTGCACTCAGGAATTACTCCTGGCGGTACTCAGGGGACCTTATGGGATGCCAGGGATCAAACCCGGGTCGGCAAATGCCCTGCCCACTGTACTATCCTTCCAGCCCCAAGGGGGTTCTAATTTTTGAGTTGAGTTTCAATAAATTACAATTTCCATTATTCCAGGATAACCCCTTCCCCCAATAAAAAGTAACTTGAGGATCAGATTACCAGGCAATCTGGAGTTTGAGGAAGAGGCGAGGCTGTTCCCTAGCAAGCAGGAGGTGGGGAGTCAGTCATGCCTGGAAACCAGCATGGAGCACGCAGGGAAGATGAGATGAGTGAATGAATAAGTGAGTGAATGAATGAATGAATGAATGGCAGGTAGGCGGTGAGCACAGTTATCTCTCCAGGATCACCGCTCATTAGGCAGGTCGGTGGTTCAGGAAAGAACATGGGGTAAAACAGGCTCACGCATGATCTCCTGTCTCCTTTCCCCTGCCCTTCTTCTAAGCAGGGAGGGCACTGGGACTTTGGGTGGGTGGATGCAGCTAGAAGGACCATACGAGCACCAGACCCCTGGCCCTGAGGAGGATTCTAGATGCAGCCAGAGGCAAACACACAGTACTGCAGTTGGTCCTGGTTCTGCTCAAGGGATCCTCCTGCTCCGAGCACCACAGACCCCCACCAGGCGTTCCCGCCTTCCCGATTCCCACTTCCCCAGAGCCTGGCAGCCTGCCCGCCTGGCCTGCCTCTGCCTCCAGCCAGACGCCCACCTCCCCGGTGCTGACCCCAGGAGATGATCACATCAGGGAATTCATACCCACCAGGGTAGACCTTGCACTCCGTTCCCCACACCAATCCCACCACTAGTAGTACAACCTTTCGTACACCAATGGCCTCTATTTCCCACCCACTCCACCAAGCCTGCCCCCTTAGCAGGAACAAAATGATTTATGTTGCTTGTTACAACATACACCGAACAGTGCTTTACTAGCTTGGTTACTACGTAGTTACTAGTTAGTCATTGAGGATCTACCGAACTGTGAGGTACCAGTTGAGCACCTCGCTGTGTTATTGTTTTTGATCTTTGAGCTTAATGGGCTTCTCTGCAACTTTCCCATCTAATTCGCCATACCTTGGCTGTTGGTCTCATGAAATTTGGAGATGTCACTCCAGGAGCTGTGGAACTGGGACGACTCAGCAGCTTGGCGTCTCTTTGAGATAACTGGTGGATCTGGGCTGTTCTTATGCCAGAAACGATCTGGTGGGATGTAGAGGGGGTCTGGACCTTCTGGCAGGGCGGGACTAACCCACCCCCCTCAAAGGTTCTGTTTTAATAGACATCTCCTTTTCTGCTGAGGAGCCTACATGGGGTCTTGGAACTCAGATGTCCTGATTTCAGTCCTTTTTCTTCACCAATGTTGGGATCCACTCGAGCTTTCACTTCCTCTTGTATAGGGAGCACTGTAGCACTGTCCTCCTGTTCATCGATTTGCTCGAGCGGGCCCAGTAACCTCTCCATTGTGAGACTTGTTGCTACTGTGTTTGGCATATCTAATATGTCACAGGTAGCTTGCCAGGCTTTGCCATGCAGGCGAGATACTCTCGGTAGCTTGCCGGGCTCTCCGAGAGGGGCCAAGGAATAGAACCTGGGCCGATCAGATCAGTCTGGCCACATGCAGGCAAACGCCTTACCCCCTGTGCTATTGTATAGGGAGAGAAGGAAATAATTCTCTTCTGCAGATGAATGTGTCTAATGATACTGACTGAGAGGTGGAAGCAGCTGAGATGGGGGCCCCCCCTTTTTTTTTTGGCATGGGTGGGAATAACCAGTGATGCTCTGTTTTTTCCACTCAGGAATCACTCCTGGCAGTGCTTGGGGGACAATATGGGATGCTGGGGATAGAACCCAGCTGGTTGGTCTTATGCAAGGCAAATAAATGCCCTACCCACTAAACTATTGCTCAGGCCGTGAGATAGAGGAACTTAAAATATTAATGTATAATGCAATCAGTAAGTACAAATAAAGTTGTTTTTTTTTTTCCTAAAAAAGTCCCAATGAAAATGAATAGATCCTGTTTTGATACCTCTAAAATGCAGTGTTAATATAAGCAGTATGTGAACTGATTTGAGCCAATTTAGACCCCACGCTATGGTCCAGGTTCTTCCAGGTTTAAGCAAAAGCTGGTGGGACTTTTATCTCCTGTGGATAAAGAATCTTCTGGATCAGAGAATTATCTGACCTGCATCTATCTTCAAGCATGGCCAAGTGGTTTGCACTACCCCCCCTTTAAAAACAAACAAACAAACAAACAAACCTGCAATTGAGGATCAGGAGAGCTAGAATACCGGGTAGGGCTCTTGCCTGGCATGTGGCTGACCCAGGTTCATTTCTGGGCTATGCACATGGTCCTCCAAGCCTTACCAGAAGTGATCCCTGCGTGAAGAGCCAGGAGAAAGCCCTGAGAATTTCTGAGTGTGGCCCCCAAACCAAAACCAAATAAAACTGCAATTGAGTAGCATGTTCACATTACTGTAATGTGGGCCCCTTTTTCCAGTAAAATATTGTGATTTCATGTGAATTCTTGACTCGTAAGTGAAAACAAGCCTCTCCTCTCGGGTGGAAATCCGAATCTCCAATTACAATCTCTTCCAGCCCCATTGGGTGTTTGGCAAGAATAGGAGTGGATATAATGTGAAAAATACCATCGGGCATTTGGCAGACAGTACAGTGACTCTCAGGCACAGACTAGTTTGTTCAGTCTGGGATTAAAGGCTGGGGTGTTGTGGAAAAGAATCCAGATAATCTAGTTGATATACCAGTATTTAGGGGCCAGATTGGGGGTTAAAAGTGATTGAAGTCCAAGGAGCTCCTGAACCCCCAGTTCAGCTTCTCCTGCCCTGGTGGGTCTAAGGACTTCTGGAGTGTGGTCACCCAAAGGCTCTCTCAGCATCTTGATGGTCTCTCCAGGTTTCAGTGCCACAAAGGCCAGTGTCTGGAGCCTGTGGGTTGCTCAGGGATAGAGTGCACACTTCACGTGTGTGAGGTCCTGAATTCAATCCCTGATGTGTGGGTGTGTGGGTACATTCTCTCTCTCTCTCTCTCTCTCTCTCTCTCTCTCTCTCTCTCTCTCTCTCTCACACACACACACACACACACA
>JAOXYA010091395.1:0-11082 GCA_028565675.1 Sorex palustris
AGTATTTCTATTAAAAGTTAGATAGTTAAGAGATTGGTTTCTGTGCTCTGGGGCCGTGGCCGTGCCGGAGAGCCGCCTGTCGGGGGCAGCTGGTGACCTCGGTAGGGCGTGAAGGACGGACCAGAATGCCCCCCTACCCATGAGGTCTTTGCCCCCGACCCCCGGCTCAAACCTGCTGTCCGCAAGCCTCCCGTGCGGCCGCCATCTTTCTTTCCCTGACGTGTCTTTTATTGACAATTGTGATCCTTCAAATTGAGGTCCTTCATTACTATGTATTGTACTTGTCTAACAAGACGACATTTCTTCCTCTCCCGGTGCTCCTTGTGTCTAGCCTGATTCTGTTCACTTGGGGATGATGATGCTCCTGGCTCCTGGTCCACACCAGGAACCACATTTGAAGGGATTCATGGTGAATAAAGTTCTACAGAAGATACCTGGGTATGAGGAGAGAGATAGGAGAGCAGGGTGGCATTTGCAAGGCACGCGATGTCCAGGTCCAATCCCTGGATTCCCAAATGATACTTCAAACACTGCCAGAAGTGATTCCTGAGCATAAGCCATGAATATCCTCTGAGCATAGTCCATTGTGGCCACACGCAAAAAAATACCATGCAAAATAACCAAAGAGATTGGGAGTGGGGTTATAAAATATAATATTTAAAAATAATAATTATATGTCTTCTTCTTTTTCAGTTATCTGTCCCACCTAACAGTGCTCAGGCCGATCATTTGGCTGTGAGGTTAGGGATCAGCCCTGGAGGTCAGAGGGAACCATACTGCGATAGGGTTCTGGATTTTGGCAAACGCCCACCCACGTACTAGCATTCTCTCCCTGAGTTCTTAGAAAATCCCTGGCTCATTGAGAGATACAGTCAAAGACTGTCCATAGAGCACAGAGGGATGCTCACAAAGCCCTTTCACTGTGAACACTCATTACCTGGTAACCCATAAAGTGTTAGTGTCTTCCCTGATGCACAGAGGACATTGCCTTTCATGCATGGTCATTCTCGGAGTCAGTGAGGGCCTGTGTGCACATGTGTGAGGGGCTGTGTTGGGAACACTGTGAGGGAGCACCCAGGTCACTGTATCGTTTGTGCTCGACCATCACTTGAAAGTAATGTACATTTACTGTAAAGTCGCGTCACTGTATGGGATGTGTCAATGCTCATTGTCACTAAGCTGTCATTTCCTGTTATTTTCTTTTACCTCAAACACAGAGCACTCGCGTGGAGGAACACATGGCGCCAGGGGAGAGCAGTGAGCAGTGACGGGCTCTGTCTCCCACACAGACACCAACCCTTAGCAGCTGTGTCCCCGCAGGGTCACTGAGGAGAAGATCGTCAGGCATCTTCTAGGGACACAGACCCTGCTCTGAGCACGGAGCTCATCTGTCTGGTGGCTGGGGAAAGCAGCAGCTGGGGGGACCCTTCCTCACACCCTACCTTGTGTTCCTTCTTGTTGGGGTCTTAGGGCTGAAGACAGAGTCGGGGGCAATTACAGCCCATCCCTGACCTGAGAGGACTGTCCCTGCCCCAGTTCCATCCCACACTGACCACGGCAGGACCCATAGATGGCTGCTGAGCCCAGGAATGATTTCGGGGATATGTCACAGCTGGTTTGGGATGGCTCATCTCAGTTACGGAAAGAGAAATATGAGACATCTTTGAACACAGCAAGCATTACAGATATGTTCTGGGATGATGAATATACTAAATATGATGTGGTGATATCCAGTATCACTCTACTCATTAGTCTCTGCGGCATGGTGGGGAATGGGACTGTCATCTGGCTGCTGGGTTTCCGCGTGAAGAGGAACCCCTACAGTGTCTACATCCTCAACCTGGCATTTGCAGACTTCCTCTATCTCTTAAGTAATGCTGTTTATGACAGCATCAATTTTTCAGAGGATGACAGGTATATTATTTCGTTAATATTTATACTCCACTTGATACCATACCCGGTAGGTCTGACTCTGCTGATGGCCATCAGTGCCGAGCGCTGTGTCTTTGTGCTCTGGCCTCTCTGGTACAAATGCCACCGCCCGGCTCATCTCTCCACCATCGTGTGTGCTCTCATCTGGGGTCTGTATTTTATTAATTTTTTAGTGTTCATTCTGCTCTGTTACATTAGGTTTGCTTCTTGGATTATCCCGATTTTATTCTGTCACACAATGTCCCTGCTTACTCTCCTGGTGCTCTTTGTGTCCAGCCTGATTCTGCTCATTTGGGGACGATGCTTCTCCCAGCGGAAACAGCCCAGCAAGCTCTACTGGACCATCCTGCTCAATGTCCTGGCCGTGCTGCTGCTCAATGTGCCAAGAGGAATCTGGATGATCATCTCGTCGCTGTTTGTGACTTCGGAAATTCCATGGTTCATCCTATTCCTCCTCAGTGCCATGAACAGCGCAATCAACCCTGTCATCTACTTCTTTGTTGGCCGGCACGGGCTCCAGCGGGGCAGGAAATCCCTCCGAGAAGTGCTCCAGAGTGCGCTGACCGATGGGGAAACAGCAACTGAGCAGAGAAGAGGAATCACAAACCCTAGACAGAACAGGACGACCCCTGAGCATGAGGGAGGGGGAGCCCCGCCAAGCCCGCAGGTCTAACCCTGCCCTGGGCACCGCCTCTGGGAAAGTCTCTGACCTTCACTGGAATGGCCAGAAGCATTGTGTGACTGTCAGGAACGGGAGCTGTACCCATGTCGGGGACCACAACACTGTCCACTGACATGACGTGCAGACTCCTGTGGGGCCACAGCCTCCCTGGCTCCCCTTCTACACATGTTTCCTTTATCAAACTTGAACCCCAGGGAGCAGGTGGGCTTAGGCCTTGTGTGCCTGTGTGTCCTCTGTGGGAATCCCTGGATACTGTCCCTTGGGCTGACCCCAAAGTTCAGGATCTCTGACTCCTTCAAGTGTCCCCTGAGAGGCCTACATTCATGGGCGCCAATACTGTCCCTTGAGCTCATGGAGTTAGGTGTCCTTGTGGAACTGCCATCTCCACAGAAGCCTCCACAGATCTGGACTCTTGTATCACCAGGAAATAATTTATTCTATCTCCCAACGTTCATGCCTCCGAACCATTAGCAGCTCTGAATTGGCGGCTCTGTCAAACCTACTCTGCTATCCATCCACTGAGGGGGAGGTGACACCTGTGACACCAGCCCACACTTTCAGGGTCTGCATTGTGCTGGGTACTTCTGGGTGGCAGAGGAGGTGTTGGGAAGAGACACCCCCTGAAACCTGAGAGACACTTGACTTTGCAGATGAGTTCCCTGAGACTCAGTGCTCCCTCGTGTCCCCCAGAGGCCTGTGTCTACACGCCAGGGCCCGTCTGACCTGAGCTGGAGGTTGGGCCGAGAGACTAGCTGCAGTGATCTCTGCGGGGGGCAGGAGCTTCTCCTCTCTGAGACCCAGTGACTTTACTACTCCACATGAACCCAAGTGCAGAGGCTGCTCCCGCCCTGACCATGTGGAGCTCTGAGGTTCCCCTGGAGGGGTCAGCAGGAACCTGCCCTTTAGCGGGCACCCAGCATACCCCTCACGCACAGTCTGAGCCAAGGCGCTTGGGCCCATGTCCTGGGTCCACAATGCACTGCTCTGCTCTGGGTCTCTGCTGCGTGCAGGCACTAGGAGGGACAGAGCTCAGACTGCCCCGGGCTGGGATGGCCCCTGGGGAGCACTGTGTCAGGGGAGCCCCTGTTCGCGTGAGCACCCTTCCCGCACTGCTCTGCTCTGGGTACTCTTAGGAATAACACTGTGTTCCCACGTGCCCTGTGCAGAACCTCCATAGTCTTCACTCTCCACTGCCCAGGATGGTCTCAGCATCTATTAGATCTAAAGGAACCTCTTGAGAGAGTAACCACCTGCCAAAGGCCACGGGTCCTGAGGACTTGGCTTTTCGTAGGTAACATTGGGGTCAGCAGAGTGGGCTCTCTGGGTGTGTGTGATGCTGGAACCCTATGCATGCATTTCTGTCAGTTATCATATCATAAATCTCTGTAGCACTGTAGCACTATCCTCCCATTCATCAATTTGCTCGAATAGACTCAGTAACATTGTGAGACTTGTTACTGTGTTTGGCATATCGAACACGTCACGGTTTGCTTGCAAGGCTTTGCCGTGTGGGCGAGATACTCTCGGTAGCTTGCCGGGCTCTCAGAGAGGGTGGAGGAATCAAATTTGGGTCAGCTGAGCTTAAGGCAAACGCCCTACCCGCTGTGCTATTGCTCCAGCCATTCATAAATCATAAATATCAGTCCCTAAATTTAAACTATATATATATAACAAACTCTCCTCCAGGACTAGAGAAGATGTTCTATGATGCTTTCCTTGGATCATGGATTCTTGTCTTTTAACCTTCAGTTGTTTGCAGATTTTATATTGTGTCAGATCATATGACTTGCATTGTACCTTTTACTCTGCTAATATTTGTATTTCTTTGTGATCTTTTTGCATATCTATGGTTGCATTTGCTTCGAGGATGATCTAGTTAAAATATGATGCTTTTAATGGTGTATCTTGTGAAATAAATGATACTGCATAATTTTGTGCACTACATTTTAATTCTTTAACTGTTGATGGAAAGATAGAAGAATGAGCATCACATTAAACTTTCTCTCCTGGGGCTGCAGTGAGAGCAAAGAGGAGAGGGTGTTTTCTTGCACACGACTGACTTTGATTTTATCTGTGTTATCCATATGGTTCCCTGATCATGGCCAAGGGTGATTTCTGAGTGCAGAGACTGGAGTTAACCCTGAGCATTGACGGGTGTGGCCAAGAAGCTCCCAAATCAATCAATAAATACAAAAATGAATGTGCTTGTATGCTCATACACCATGTATGACTCTTGCCTCTCATGCGACTGACCCTAGTTCAACCCTGGACACCCCATACAGTGCACTGTGGCCACAAGAAGTGATCACTAATGCAAAGCCAGGAGGAAGAAGAGAAAAGCTTGGCATCTTCCCAACTCAAAAATACTAAGAATGTCAATGTCATTTTCCCTGAAATCCACTTTTTTGGGTCATGGTCCAAGAAGTGCATACCCCTGTGTTGGTGAGAGTCTCTCCTGACAGAGTAAGGAGCAGGACAGTCCAGGGGCCAACTCTGCACAGTCGCTTCTCTCTGTGTCTAGACACTCTCATCACTGGCAGAAAAGCTCCTCTCTGTTCTCTCTGATGAAACATATTTGAACACTATCAACCAGGATTGACTCCGGCTGTCACCTGAATGCCCAATGTCCCCTGATGTTGACACATGAGGATCGGCACAGTAGCTCCTCTGTACAATGTCAGGTACCATATCTGACCAGGATCCCTGTGACAACACATCCTCCTGTGGCCCAAACAAACTCCCTGATGTGTGGGTTGACAGAGGCAGAGACACCTGACCTTCCAATTACGAGTGTGCACGGACCCAAGGTAGGTAAAAAAAGAAAAAAAGATGGAGAGTGAGTGTCCTGGCATTTGCTCTGATGCCACCAATTGCTGTTCTATCCTTGGCACCCCAGGTGGTCTCCAAGAACTGCATGGAGTGATCCCTGATCCAAGAGACAGGAGTGAGTGCTGAGCACAGTTTGGTGTTGCTTAAAGAAAGAGGGAGAGAGAGTGAATGAGAAATAGAGACAGGAGAGACAGACCTAGAGACAGAGAATAGACTTCTCTTCTGCCCTACTTATCCTCTCATGCCCCAATGAAGGCACGGCATAAATCTTGAAATCTTCTGATTTCTAACTAATGAGGAGAACTTGAATATTTTCTTTAGGGTAACTTAAGTGCTGCAATTGGATTATTGAACAGTAATCTAAGCAAGAGTTCTCAGGCGGCTGTACTGTGCCCAGGCGACAGTGCTGCTGAGATGAGTCGGCCCTCTGGGAAGCTCGGGGACACTGAGTACAGGACATTGAGGAGGACGGTCATTGGCAGCTTGTTGGGCCATCTCTTCTGGAGGAGCACTGGACCTGAATGGTTAAATTCAGGCCGGACACAGAGACAACCAGGGACATGAGGAGACTCACCCTGCAATACAGGCACCAACAGAGACACTGTGATCACAACAAGGCCTATTGCACATGAATGTCCAGAAGGAATCTATAGGCCAATGCCCCGAGCAGAGAATACAATACCGAGGATTCATACTGGGTGGGGACATTTGTGCCAGAAGGGCCACAGCACAGAGACACACATTTTCTCTCACATGGAGAGAAGCTGACACTCATTTTGCGTGTGCCAATGGAACATGGTATGCATGAATCTCTCTAGCTAATCATGTTGTAAAATATCTTGTGCCGATATAAATTGGGAAAAATAATAGCCATCAGATGAAGTGTTCATGCTCCAGAATTTTCCCTTTTACCTCCTCATTTCCAGGGCTTGTCCACTGGGAATCTCTGTGACTCTGAATGAGGATGGAGGATTGAATTGATTCCCTTCCCAGAGGTGCTCAGAGCACTTACCTCTCTGCAGGCTTGTTGATACCGCAGGATAGAGCAGGAGTGGACCAAGGGAAGAACACAGCCCAGTGCTTTTAAAGGAGACTCTGGTTGAAGATCCAATGGATAAATGCGATCTTGGCAATCTCTTTCACTCCCACATCATCAGAAATGACTGGTTTATATAGGTCTAAAGCCAAACAATCCAACTGAATTCTTAAAATTCTCTCATTTCTCTCTTCCTAGTTCCCTCTTTTCTCTGGGAGGTTCAGTCTTCATGGCCCCCTTTGTGTTTCCAGGATCCCACCCCCTGCACCTCCTGGTGCTCCCACCATTGCCTACCCGGGCAGTTCCACCACTGGGTTCTCCTGACCCACTGTCCCCATCCCAAGGAGAGACCCTCACTGATCTTGGCTTTACACCTGCCCTATGAACTCTGGGCAATACCTGTGCAGTGATGGGAGCTACGGGACAAGGGGTGTTTTCTCGAATAAGCTTTTTGCTGTGCAATCTGTTGTTTCTAGGTGGGCAGAGAGGAAAGTTTGAGGTCCAGTTTGTTTAGTTTGTCATGAACTGTGGTGAAGTTTGTGTTGATTTCATCATTTCTATTAAACTGGAAATGTAAATGTCTATTTTTGAAATACAGCTGACATCTACCATGTCTATGTACCTATACAGATGTTTTGGGGAGTTAACAGAGGGGAAGCAACATAAAAGCTTTTTCCAGCATCATAGGATATAAAATGATAAGTGAGAATGTTTATCTCTCTACAACTGTATTTTTAATTTTTCCCACTGTTTAATTAGTTATTTAAAAATTTTTATTAGTGAAACACCATGAGGTATAGTTGTAGACTTACAAATTTTTGTCCTTGGTTTTCAGTTATACAATGATCGAGTACACATCCCTCCACCAGTGCTAATTCTCCACCACCACTAATCCCAGTATCCCTCCACCACCAGCCCCCCATCCCATCCTGCCTCTGTGGCAGAGCACTCCCTTTTGTTCTCTATCTTAATTAGTTATTTTTTATACAAATAGTTATATTGTTATTTGCATTTATGCTAGGGGAATTTTATATTTTATTTTATCTAATTGTTGGAACAACCTGATTAAATAAAGCATAGTAATTAGCCTAATTTGATATGAATGAATAGAGGTTCTCAATATAAAATAATTGATTTTCATTAGTTCAAAATATAACAGAGAGCTGGAGTGATAGCACAGCGGGTAGGGCATTTGCTTTGTATGTGGCAGATCTGGGTTCGATTCCCAGCATCCTATATGGTCCCCCAAGCACCGCCAGGAGTCTTACCTGAGTGCATGAGCCAGGAGTATCCCCTGTACATTTGCGGGTGTGACCCAAAAAGGGAAAAATTGCAGAATTTCAGAGTTGTAGCTTATGACATACACATATATATGTATCTCAACTTCACCACACAGACGCAGTAGGGTGTTGTGGTTTGTTTTCAATTGAGTCACTGTGAGATACGAAGTTACAAAGCTGTTCATTTGCAATGACCCAGCAGGAGAATTAGTCCAAGGTTGGGAGTCTGCCTGAATTGCTGGGAAGAGAGAAATTGGGACAGAGAAGGGACCTTTATGAGAAACATTTTTGAAAATGATCACTCTGGATAAGAAATGCATGCTGAAACTAGGTAATGGATCAAATGTGATAACCTCTCAGTATCTGTCTTGCAAACCATAAAGCCCAAAAGGAGAGAGAAAGAGAGACAGAGACAGAGAGACAGAGAGAGACAGAGGGAGGGAGGGAGAGAGAGGAGAGACAGAGACAGAGACAGAGAAAGCGAGAAGGAGTGTCTGCCATAGAGGCAAGCTGTGGTGGAGGATGACAGGGAGGAGACTGAGGTCATTAATTGAGTTACATGAACACTGGTATAGGAATATATGACAGATCATTGTATAATTTGTATTTTTAAATAAATATTCAGCTGAAATCTGCAGGCTCTCACAAAGTCGGGAAGGGGCGACCTTCCCCCAACCTTCAGTTCCTCCAGCAGCCTGACAGTCATGCCCATAAACTGCCTCTGGCGCCAAATAAGCTCATTAACCGGCCATGATCCAGAGACTCATAAATAAATCTTAAAAGAGATCAACAAGAGACTAGTTGAAAGGGTATAAGAACATTCCTTATCCCCTTCTTTTACATGATATTGATCGATCAGTTCCAGGACTCCATCTTTTGGACCAACAATTCCTTATTTTTACCCTCTTCTTGGAATTCACAGGTGTTTCAGTTCCTAAAGGTGGAAGAAATGACTTTTAATAGGAACACCTTCTAATTTCTCTTTAGGATACCTGTTTGTATTAGAGTCTCTCCATGTCTGTCTCTCCACCCTGATGCATTGATTCACACCTAGCCCTTGATGCTCAAAGCCTCTGATAACTTAAAAAGAAGTGTTTTCTCTCCCATATAAGCTGGGTTACAGTGAATCTGATCAGCGAATGGCAGCGTTCCCTGTTGAAGAATTCTTGACAGAAGTTGTGATGCTCCTGCTCTAGTGCTCCTTGCCGGCTCAAGCACTACCTGCAATTCATCAAAATCTGATTGTTGCTTTCCTGAGACTCTTGCTGTGACATCTACCACTGCTCTTGCAGGAACAACTCTTCAAACCTCTATCCAGACACATGATTCTATCAAAATGTGACTAGATGCCTCTTACCACCTTGGGACAGTGCAGGACTATTAGACACTTTACAAGAAGTAAAGTGTCCACCCTTGCTCTGGGTCCAAGGGTGGGTTGAAGTTTTAGAAGAAAAAGGAGACTGTTTTGTAATGGAATTGTTTCTCATTCTTTCAGTGTTTTGCCTTTTGTAAACAGAAAAGGGGGAGATGTTGGACATCAACCCTAAGTGCTTTAGGCTGCACCAGTGAATTGCCCCTTTCCTCCTCCCAGAGAAGCTTACTTGCTAACACCCCTAATTTGGTTAAAGTCTATCTTCAACCTTTTCTTTGTGTTGAATGTTGATCCTAAGTGCTTTAGGCTTCATCAGTGAATTGCCCCCTTTCTTCCTCCCCGAGAGGCTTCACACACTCTTGCTAACATTCCTAACGTGCTTAAGGTTTATCCTTAATCTTTCCCTTGTATTTTACCTCTCATTGTCACAGTTCCCCAAGTTAGTCTTGATTACTTATAAGCCAAAACTTTCTGGTAATTCTGAACTTGTATTCGTACTTCTTTATATTTGAGGTGCTGTATATTTGCACCTGCTTTTCTATTTCCCCCATAGCCTTTTTATATTTTACTATAGAGCAATGTTTTTTTGGTTAAACGCAGAAAGACAATTAATGCTATGCTCCTACTATTTGGGAGTTGATTGACTCTGAATTATATCTGCTTCTGGACATAATTACTTAGTCATAATTACTGGACTCAGGATTCAGTTGCTGTAGTTCCTAACACCTCAAAAGGGAGGTCCTGCTTCATGCCCTACCAAGGTCACGAGTTGCCTGCCACAAGCGACTCTCCGGCATGGCCATGGCTCTGGAGGCACGAGGACTTAATCCAGAGCCTGGCAGCTTGCGGCAGAAAAGTAAATGGACTATGCGTTAAACTACAACGCCATGCCTCCCAGGAGTGAAAAGGAGTCTCTCCCTTCCTCCTTTCCCGCCCCTCTCCAGCAGCAAGGTGGCCGCCGTCTCAGAGTTTATTTGAAAACAAGATATGAGTCGGCAGTGACAGGGCAACTGCAGCCTCATGGGATGGGGGTCAGTACCGGCTCGTCATTCACGCCCTACCGAGGTCGCGAGTTGCCCCCCAGCAACAAGCGGCTCTCAGGCACGGCCATAGCATCAGACACACAGAAACCAATCTCGTAATTATCTGGCTCTTGGAAGAAATCCCTCCAGACTTAATTAGTAAAATATCAGAAATCCAAAATCATATGATTCTCATAACCAGCTATAGAAAACAAATTATTTCACAATGCCTTTTCAGCAGTTCTGATTGTTGGGGTGGAAATTCTAAACAGCAATGGTGCATCTTTTGTTGAAATAACGAATGTAATCAAAGTAGATAGAGAGTTAAATAGAAATTATCTGCCTCACAGGCATTGGGAGGGGTAGGAAGAGGGGTATATTGGGGTTCTTGATGGTGAAAAATAAGTACTGGTGAAGGGAAAGGTGTTTGATAATTGTATGACCGAGACTTAAACCTGAAAGCTTTGTAACTTTGCCCTCTTCCTCCTGCGCAACTCAGGTGCCAGGTCATTCATCATGTTGACTTCTCAACCTAAATACACATAACTGTTGCATTTGGAGATGGTCTTTCCGTTGAGAGCAAATGAAATGTCATAAACGAGACTTTTTTTCATAAACATTGTCTTCGTGAGATTCAGCTGTAGTCCGACCTTTCCACACTCACGGTAGAAATCGGCCAGCATTTGTGCTGCTTGGCTAATGTTTCGTGGTATTAGAATGATATCATCATCAAAGCGGAGGTGGTGTAGTTGCTGACCGTCTATTTTCACTCCCATTCCTTCCCATTTCAGTCGTCGCATGACATTCTCGAGGGTGGCACTGAAGAGTTTCGGTGAAATGATATCACCCTGTTGAACCCCTCTCTTGACATCGATGATCACTTCTTTGTAGAATGGTGAGATCCTGGTAGTGAATCCGTAATACAGCTC